>BSAI01000138.1:21565496-21742215 GCA_036245035.1 Adrianichthys oophorus
CCCCCCCCCCAGCCCTGCTGTTAATGGATCAGGGGAAAGAACATGTTTGAAAATGCGAAGCCTGAAATCCTGCCAAGTCCTTTGTGCCTCTGTTCCTCCTTCCTCTGAGCTGAGAAGGAATCTGTTGAAGAAAATGGGATCGGTGCTGCTCCAAATCACAACAATCGTAGTTGGTTTCTTCATTTTCCTTTCTTCAGTCTTTATTTCTACACATCCAGACCTCTTTGTAAAAACTCCAAAGCTTCACAAAAACCACCTGAAGACATGAAGGAGCAGAATGACAAACGTCTGCCTGATTTTGCTGTTTATTCTCCTCATTGACAGGGGCAGACTTACCATCAGGTAGGGGTTCTGTTCGTGTTTAAGTGTTCTGCAGAAGACTTAAAATACTTCCAAAATAATTTCCATGCTGACTATTATTTAACTATGTCATGAAATTAAAAAAATCACTGAAAGGGCTTAAGACTGCCTATGTGAAAATGTTTTGTCAGCAAGTGCAGGAAGACAAAACAAGAAGAACATTAAATACATTCAATGTGTTTCCAAGTAAAAATAAGATATTTGAAATACAACAATTTTTAAATGCTTATCAAAACATTTGGATTCTTGACATTGATGTTGTCTAAAAGTGAACCAGTGAAGTTATTTGACGGATTCTTTACCCTTAAAAAAAATTATGTTTCCAACTGCTGCAGAGGGCCCCATGTTATTGTCCGCCAGGGGCCCTGAAAATGCTAAGTCCGCCACTGCTCATTGAAAGTTTTTTGAAGTTATGAATGCACAATACATCTATTGAATCTTTGAATAAAATAGAGAACTGGTTTCAGGAAATAAAAGTTCTTTCACAAGTTTTATGAAAATACTTTTTTTTTATGTAATCCACCCTGTTTCTGCTGGACTCTTTAGGATTTGGGTTTTTCTGGATGCGATTCAGGTTTGAACTCTAGCCGGGAGCTGAGCCTGCTCTTCAAGTCGAGCTTTTCTGTTTGATTGGATACTTTTCTCCAGGATTGTGACGTCTGATGATTATCACCAGGACAACACAGGTTAATCTGGCCTTGAATCTACAGGCAGACAGTTTAAGACTGGTTTCCATGGACACGGACCACAGAGGGCTCATTTATCCAAAAAAGGAGACAAAAGCTCTCCTGAAGCCTTCAAAAAAAACCTTCCAGGAAAATTGAAACATTTCCATAAGCATGCTTTCAGTAAATCTTTAGACATGCATTTTTGCCAAATTAAAACTAAGTTCATGTTCATAAGAAAAGTCCCAGAAAAACTTCTAACACAGACTAAACAAAGCAATACTGTGTGGACTACCATGTTTTATTTTAACACATTCAGTTTAAGAAACAATAATTTAAATTTTATTCCCATTTTTTATTTCAAGTGATCATCAGTTATGTGTTTTTATTAAAAATACTGCAACCTTTAAAGAGCATTTTCAGAAACTAACCTCCAGTCAGAACATGAAGGGTCGGCAGGGTGAACATTTGTAAGAAAAGTTGCTCAACATTAGCTGCGTTTCCATTTCACATATGTGCAAAACTTTATCAAAATCGTACAGATGTCGAAAAAACACAATTTTGAAATTACACTGCTTCCATTGAACCATAATTATGCAAAAAAAAACACAAAGCAACTCACACGATAAGTCCTTCAAAAACAAGACCCCAGGATTAATTTCTGCCACCAAACTAGCGCTCATCATCATCTATCAAAGGAGACGTCGGCGTCTTACTCAAGCTCAACTTTTGATAAACTGTGTGATGCTGTAGGATCTCTTGTGGCGCCCACCGTGCAGCCAGTTCCTACCAAGAAGAAGGTCACGTGACTCATTAATACAAAAAAAAGGAGCACTAAAACTTTTTTTCAACATATGCAAGTTTTTTTTCCGAAATTGTCATGTTTCTGTTAGGTGAATTTATGATCACAAACCCATTTTGCACAATTTCCTAGTGAATGGAAACACAGCAATTGATCCAGTTTGCACGTCTGAACGTTTCTCTGCTTCATGCACAGGCAGCCTACACCTAAAACAGCCTAAAACAACAAAACAGTGTTTATAACAAAGTCTGAGCCAACCAAACCAGACGAGACATAAAAGTTAACCGAGTCAACACAAATGCAAGGACGACACAACACAATTCTGCTTTTTACTAGAAAAAAAAGGAAAGAAAAAGCAGTTTCGGTTCAGTATAAAACGGCTTAGGAGTCCCATTGGTGTCTTTTCTTTCTTCTTGATTTTATCAAAGATAAAGTAGAACAGGATTTATTTATCTGCCCTACACTTTTTTTTTGGTAATTTCATTGCGGCCTTAAAAATCTGTAAAATGGGTCTTTTTTTAGGTTTTAATTGTGTTTCTCTCCACAACAGGATTTTCTTAACCAAACCTCTGGTGTGGTTTTATTCTCTTTGTAAACTGTAGCATCGGTACATTCAGAAAGCTGGCTTCCAGCTGCTTTCCATCTGTGAAGGAAATGTGAAGTTTAACAGAACTGAACCTGCATGTTTCACGATGGTAAATGGGCCTAAAGGTCAGGTCCTCAGTTTCAAATCAGTTGCCCCCTAATGTGGCCCAGACTGAACATAGTTGATGACTCTTTTGTTTCTGGCGTCTCTCAGGTAAACACCAGAGGGAAGATCTGGGATCGTCTTGTCCAACATTCAGGTTTGCAGTTCCTTAAATCCTGAAGGTTGCAGATGAGAGGAAGCTCCAGGTCCGGTCAGAGAGTCTGCACCAGCACTGGGAACAGCAGGGACAGGTGCTCGGCACCGCGGATCGGGAGCTTGTGTGTGGTGTAAAAATGGATCAGCTCCGGGATGGTGTCAAAAGGCGGGCTGTTCTGTCCCAGCACGAACCTGCCATCTTTACACTTGGTGAACTTCATGTGCATGAAGCCCTGGCAGCTTCTGCAAGAGAACAAAAGCCAGAAAACAGGCTGTTGATGAAGGCAAAAGAAGAGAGAGTGGGAGAGATCAAAGGCAAACGTGGAAAAACGGTACAGGTGACAAAAGAGCGATGACAAGAAATGTAGGGCACATAAAACATCTCAGAGCTCCCTGCACAGAGGCATGCTGAGCGACAGCCTGGATTGATGTTCTCGTCTTCTCTCACTTCGGAGACTTTGTTTCAATCTAAAGTTAACTCCACATTGACACGAGTGGGAAGGAAGGGACTCGAGACGGATGAATAAGTGGCGTAATAATGCATAAAAAGGAATCGTGTCAGAAGAGAAAGCGATGTTGCCATGGACTTTCAAATGCAGACGACCATGAAAAGATTTCTTCTTTTAGAGCCAGCAGCTGCAAAGTGTGTCCTACTATAGGATCAGAGAAAGGAAAACCAAAACTGTTCATATGAAGATGTCATAAACATGGATGTAAATCTTCCTTTTTCAGGTCTAACTCACTTTGGAGGAACTTTCTTTGCCTCAAACTCATTCTTTATGTCGTTCATCATTTCTGTTTTCTTTATGCAGAGCATCACTAGCCAAAACAAAACGTTTCTTTTTGCAGGTTTTACACAAACATCTCTCACTGAACACAAGATTTGCATCAGCACCGTTCTTTATCGAAACCCAATTCCTCGTTCAAACCACCTCCTCCACACAGAAGGAGGAAAACCTCCATTGTTCCTGCCTTACAACTTGGTACAGAGATAGAAGTGATGCCCGATTTGTTTTCATTATCTACAGCTTGCATATGGAAGCCAAGTCACATTTCACATGAAGTATTTGAGCCACTGTACAGAAGTTTTATCATTACAGCTTTGACGTCAGTGTTGTCATTTGTTAGACTCTGCAGAAACTTTGTTTACATTCTGTCCGACTAGCTTACAAACCTTCACAACCCCAACCTAACACGCAACAAAAGTAGCGAGGAATATTTTGGAGCCATCCAGCCCTACAGTTTGATCCAGATTCCAGCTCAGATGAGAGAAACAAAGACGCTCATGGATCTGTTTGTCTGCAAGTGGATGCATTTGAAAAAGGCGGAGCAGGGAGCTTGGGGCCCGCCTACAAGCTTTTTCAAAAGGCATTGCTCCTGATTCACAATGAATGAATAAAGAACTACTTAGAAATGCAATTTTCATCTTAATTTTCTTTCTACATGTGCACTCCACCAAATGAGAGGAACAGATTTTTGTTGCTGTTGATGGCATGATGGAATAAAGTCACTGGGATTATTGTGGATGGCGCACCTGCACGAGAGATTTGGATGTAATTGTTTTCTATGTAACAAAATAAAATGTATCCCACTGCAATAAAAATGTCATTAATAGTTCATTTGCATTTAATGCTATTATAATGGTTCAAAGAATGTCAGACTGACTGGTTGGCCCTCACGCATTTATTACCTCACCAAATGTGGACACCCCTGCACTGCACGCTTCACATGAAGTACTTGACCCGGTCCACCAAGTCTTCCATTACAGCTTTGATGTCTGTTTTAACAGTTTTATCATTTGTTTGTAAAACTGTCTTTGAACTTTGGCTCTGCAGGTTTTACTAGAGATCAGAATGAACACGGTTCAGAACAGCTTGACTTTCTTAACATCTAACATGGTCTATTGACCAGTTGTCAGTTTCTCTACGTTACTTTAAAGCAGCTTTCCTCCTAATATGACTTTCATTTGCTTCGATGCAAACAAATACCTACATTGATAGTAAATTGCAAATTTGTGATGGCGTTGTGACATCAACCACAAGCACTTCAAGTGAGTCCTTAAAAGGCCTTTTGCTGCAGGCGCTCAGCATGCTGTTATCAAGAAACGGCATTAGTTATGCTTTGACCACTAAGCATCGTGTTTGGGTCAAACTGTTACCGTTTGGAACAGTAATCCCTCATTTGGCTCGCGGTTTATCTGCCAGGTGTTAGTCAGATTTCATCAGCTGCCTCTGCCATGTGACGAGTGAGCCTCCAAATCTGTGAAACCTTGTTCTGATCATTGAATAACTGGATTAAAAAAAAGAAAACAACTGAGCGCTAACCTCCTTTATTTGCTGTGTGCACGAGTGCTGTGTGAGTTAAGAAAAGGTCAAAGTAAGCATACATTTCAAGGTTTAATGCTTACTTTTACTTCTTTAATCTTGTCTTTCAAAGAAAACAGGTTTGTGCTTCTCTGGAATTTCTGCCAAATTAGACTTCCAAGTTCCTAAATATTTCTCTTCAACTTAATACTATCTCTGGATTGCTTAACAGCAAGAACCACAATGTCAGAGGCTGTCCTGATGCTTGCCTGTCATAAATGTCATGCGTGCCAGCTGGGAGAACAAGGTCCCAGTGGTGACCTTGTTGTTTTCACAAATGTGCTTGTGCATTTGTCAACTGCAGGCAAATGAGTAATGCATGAGCGTGTTTTTGTGTTGGCACAGCACAGCAGCTCCCTTCCCCTCCCTCTCCCTCTCCCCAGCCTAATTCCCTCCTTGGATGTCCCACAGAAGGCAATTCATATTCATTAGTGGTAATGTGAAGGATGATGTGCGCAGTGAAGTGTGCGCTACCTGCCTGATTACCACTTATAGCAGTGGTCTCCAACCAACAGGCCGCAGACCGGAACCGGTCCGTGGATCAATTGCCACCGGGCCACGGAAGAAATAATAAATTATTTTGTTTTCTTTCATTCTGAAATGTTTTTTATTTTGAAATATTAAATTTCACCGGCTTCTTTCAGCTATACCTTCGATCACTTGAGCTGTGAAGTTTGGTCAGGGGAGCAAAAGGACGACGTCTGAACGATCTTTTATTCTGAAAAATCTTTCGGTTTTGAAAATCAACCGGATTCTCTCGCTTGAGCGCTAAAAGCAGTCCAGGGACGTGCAACGCAAGAAACGCTGTGTGTAGAACCTTTCTTTGCAAATGGGACAAGTGCAGGAACAGACAGAAGAACAGGATACAACATTAAGACAACAAAATAAAAAACATTAGACTGCCAGGAGTCCTGATTAAAATATGGATTTATGGCAACAGGTGATTCCCACACACCTGCCTGTTTGCACTGAGATGTGACTTTCACGAACCAATCTAATCTTTTGAGCAAGCGGGGCAGGAGTGGGGGAAGAAGGAGGGAAAAGGGGAGTTGTGCGGCGCTTGCAGACAACAGCCGCACACAGCTTGGCGACTGTTTTTGAGTTGTAGTCATGAGTTTGAGTGGTTCTGAAATATTTTTGTGTTAAAATGTTTCACCAGAAGCTTTTCCATGGAGCTTCAAAGTAATCTGATTTCCTTCCTATTGAGTATAAATGTTAGATTTGTTGGTTACATTTTGTTTTTTTTTCAATCATTCAAAAAGGAAATTTCAGATGACTGAGTGAAATGATGATGTTTATTATTAAGTTTAAAACACATGTTCTTATTCAAGTCTACTGTTTCTTTGTCATTGCACACGCACACACACCCCGGGCCGCGGTGAAATCCTTATGGGTTGACCGCTCCGCAGCCACAAAAAGGCTGGGGAGCACTGACTTAGAGGGCCCAGTGGGGCTGAGAAGGAAGGCCACAGAAGCAGGACAAGAAGGGGTATGATGATGGGAGACGGGCGCACAACGGATCGTGATTGTAATTACAAGGCAGAGGTTTGACCAGGAAAGCACTGCTGCCTTGCATGTGAGCACAGAGGAGTGGGTGAAGGGATGGCAGAGATGAGGGAGCGACAGATGGAGAGATGTGAGGGAATATGTTAGTATCTCAGGTAACATCACACACAGGCATAATCTCTTCCAAAGCCTCGGTCACATGCTGTACATCTTTTCAGAGGGTTGACCCGTATGGGTGCTGTGGGTTTTTGGTTGTTCGGGCCCGTGGGGTCATAGAGAAGAGAGGCTGCATCTTAATGGGTGAGCAGATGTGTCTTGGAGTTCCCGTAAAACCACCTCAAGAAGTGTCATGAAAATGGAACGTACCATTGGTGTGCGTGTGGTAAGTGTGTGGTGAAGTATTTGTAAGGATAATGTAGGTCACACACACTTATGACACACAGGTGATGCTGACAGAAGTGTGTTTTGGGCGGCTCAACAGTGCTTCTGATGTGTAACTTCAAATGTCTAAAGTTTGGTGAAGAATTTGCATCACATCAACCAATCTCTCAGCTCTGAAATAGGAAAGGATTTCAGCACACCTCATCATAGGAAAGTGTCGATGGCTGGTTGTTCTGTGGACCTGTGAGCGTCTCACCTTAAGGACAGGGAGTAATCAGAGCATTTGGTCTCACTGTTCCTCACCAGGTAGCTGCACTCCTTACACAACGTCAGCAGCGACTCTGCTTCCGAGCGGGAAAGGGAGCCGTGGTACCATCTGTTGGAGCACAAACAGGAAAATCACCACAAAGGCTTGAAAAGCAGTCACTCCACCAGCAAATGTTCATTCATTTTGAGGATGGATCTGCACACATGGTAAACAAAAAATCATTCTTCTTTTCTAATTCTTACAGCAATCTTTAAGTACAGAGTAAGAGAAAATCCAGAACTCCTCAGGTTTGGATCAATAGCAGAACGGAATAAAGGAGAACACGAAAGAAATGGAGCAGAACAGTGAAACTGTCCAGTCATTTTGGACACATTTGGTTGTTTGAGAACGGCGCTGGGTGTGCGATTGCATCTCTGTGAGTAAGGGGCCTCGTGTCCCACGTTTTATGAGTAACCTAACCCTAACCCTGCAAACAGAAAGGACCACGCAAGCTCAGTCAATGATGCCTGAAATGAGGACAAAGGTAAACCCATGTCTTCATTCTGACTTCATTGCTCTCATTTGTAAACCCTTCTGGCTCTGTTGAGCTTAAACACAGCTGGGGGGGGGGGTTGTCCAAACCTTTACCAAATCAAAGGAGAGCAAAATAAAGCTGCCGTGGCCTTTTTAACGAGGTCTCCTTTACAGCGATGTACTCCCTCAAATATTCATAAACACTTTCAAAGAGTGTGCATGAAAGCCAAACACCAGCAGGCCGTTTTGATTGAGCACAAACCAATAAATGCCCAATGGGAGTTGGTTTACCGTAAAATAAAATCATTTTCCAGACAATTGTGCAAATATCTTACTGACCCAGGTTTATGTTCCGTTCGGAAGAGCTATTTTCATTTTGGTGTTTTTTAGTTAAATATCTGATGTGCCCTCCAACTGTTGGGAACACCTCGGGGTCCCCAAGAGGAGCTGGAGGAAATGGCCAGGGAGGAAGAAGTCTCCCCGCCACAATCATAATTAAAAGACCACGGCAAACACTTTGAAAAATTGGAGTGGGACTTTAAAGGGTAACTATCTTTTAAGCTTCACGGGGATCCAACAAAGCGCTCTGGGCTGAACAGAAGAAAACATACATACACCTGCTTCTCCAGTGGCAGGGTCGGGTCCACTCTTTCCCCCACCATTGAATGGCTGTCGTGCGTCATTCGGAATTTCACTCCCCCTCCTGCCAGCGGGCTGGACCTCAACCCCGCAGGACACGGCCGCTCTGTGGGTGACGAGGAGCGATCCCACTCTGCGCCGTCAAATTGCACTGTTTGCACAAGAAAGAGAGTCATGTTTAAAGAGCCGTGGGATCCGAAGGGATTAAACCTCTCTGAAGATGATGGCAAACAGAAATCCTGTTCACAAATGTTCCTGCTGAAGCAGGAGAAAAGTAGTCATGAACAGGCCACCCTTTGGGATGAAAGGTCTAAAGGAAACAACAGAACTACAGCAGCATCACCAGAACTGCAGTCATCAACGTTCTTCTGAGGTTTGGATCACAGTAGGAAGGAGGATGCTGCTGTGGTCTCTGCTGGTGTCTGGGCTTTATTTCAGTTTTTTTCTTACTTTGAGATTTCTGTCTTTTATTTATGTTTGAAACTGATCTGCCATTACTTCACCGTGATTTTTAGAAGGCTTCCATGCACGGACGCAGCCAAAAGGAACCAAGAAGGAAAGTTTTCTAAACCCCCAAAACCTCATGTTCATCCGCCGGTACAGGCAGGGGCAGATGCTGCTGGGGGTGGTGGAGCTGATGCGGGACAACAAGGTCACAGAGGCCTGGACAACTATGCACGCTTCTCTTTGACTTGATAAAGGAGAAAAGAGGGGTGTTCAGGGTGAGAGGTCACCTTGCTCTCGGATGAAGGACTCCTCCTCCAGCTGACCCACCGGGGCAGGCCAGGGCAACTCCGACAACTCCCTCATTTCTGATAGAGGAGGAGAGCAGGGAGGAAGAAAGACAAAAAAGCAGATGGGATTTTTTTGTGTTTAGGAACGAAAAGAAAGTGAGTGAAAGAAGCACTGATGAGTACTAAGTGAAAATAAGTCTAGGAGGAGATTTTCATTCTGAGAAAACTCGAAGAGATGCAGGGAGGAGAAGGCGGGTGAGCGGGATGTGGTGTAGATTAATTAGGGATAGCAGGGATGTGCTGTCATGAAATGTGGATAACTGCGCCCTCCTGTCAGTGGAAGTTGTACAATCTCTGTGCTTCATCAGTCACACGAGAAAAGCACAGCCTTAGTGTTTTTGTCTATATTAACCCCAATTTATCATGAGAGATAAACTCAAGAAAAACAACAAAGATGAAACAAGAGGAACAGTGGGAGTCAGAGGCTGCCTTATTTAGAACCATTTGAACTTTCCACTACAAGAAATGTTCTTCGCGGAGCAGATTAAAGGAAAAAAACAATTTGGATGTTATGAAACCCACAACACAACCTGACAAACAAACTAAGGTGCAGAAATATTTCACTCACTGTCCTACCTGCAGCTCAACGCACAAAAAGGTGGAAAATAGAACCGAAAATAGCTCGTTATATGCTGCAGCTGCACACTCTAACAATCACTACAGCTGCTTCTCACACACACACACGCACAAACACACACACACACACACACACAGGTACATTATGCATTAATGCCTGTGTCAAAATGTAAATTCAGCTCCTGCTCTTTCCAAAAGCAGATTACAAAACAAATAAAAGGAAAAGAAGGGTGACATCTTAATGAGGCGACAAAAATCCAAAGACCCCCCCAGGCCGGCGACATCAAAGACCATTTGAATGGGCGTTTTGGAGAGACCCGGGCTGTACGTACATGCTCCTCTCCTTCCCTGGTTAATTATTAAGCAGGCAGACACACTCCAGCACTTTCTGTGGCTGTCTGTGAATTATTGATGCATGGCAAAGTACAATGGCCCCATCTGGAGCGGGCTGTACCTCCACTGAAGGCAGGACTTCTCAAAGAGGGGACGTGCACGCAAGCAGAGAGACACACAAGCACACATCATTTTAAACGCCAAAACTGATGACAGTCAGCTGCCAACACATCACATCTCACACCTAAATCTCAAAAAAACGGAAACGTAAACACGTTTTATTGAGGAGTACACAACATTTAGGTAAATGCTGGAAAAAAGACAATTTTCTTCCATAAAAAACATCTTTGCATTCTGAATGAGATTTATTCTTCATGCAGGTGAAACGTCTAAGCCACATTCTTTTACTTTCTAACAGAACTTCTATTTTATTTTAAAGACCCACTCTAACAAAAATTGTGCTTTTTATGTTTTTAAAATCTTCTAGTGGAATCTCTCTGATGATGGAAGAAAATTAAGCTCAAAATTGCATTTCTGAGTATTTATTTATTCAAATGGTTGTGAATCAGGAACAGATAAAAAAATACTCCTGGAAAAGATTGTATTTGTGACGTCGAAAATAGGCTGGGCGGAGCCACAAGCTCCCTGCTCCACTTAGAAATAGATAGATAAACAGATCCATGGACGTCTTTGTTTCCTCGTCTGAGCTGGAATCTGGATCACAACTGGATTGCTCCAATATTGCTCACCGATTTGTTCCACTGCCAATGTTAAGTTGGAGATGTGGGGGTTGTAAGCTAGCAGGAGAGCCTGCAAACAGAGATCTCTCAGCCACGGGTAGGGGAAGTGGTCCAGCCCACAACTCTGATGGGAATTTCTAAGGAACTCCTGCCGCTCTGGAGAAACTATGTCCTAGAAAACAACACGTTTTTTAGATTTAGTCTAAAAACGGCATCATCACCATTAAAAGACCACTGGGGACGCTTTGAAAATAGATCAAAAGATGATCGGAGTGGGACTTTAAACAATCCAGGTGATCGTCTGCTTTATTTCTAGAATTTTTTGGGCTGAAAAAAAAAGGTCTGTACAAGACTACAAAGAATAGTCAAGTTAACAATCAGAAATCCTCTGGAAAGTTTCGTTACAGTGTAAAAAAGAGTTTAAAACTCAAAAGAGACAGATGCAGAAGGATTTGGCCAAGGCGAGGGTAGGAAATTGCATCTTTCATCCCAACAGACGTTTAAGTAAATAGATGGAAAACGGCAAAATCTGTGTGACCTATGAATATTAATAGACAACGAACAGTGCCCTGTGGCAGTCTATTACCGGCTCTGGTTGGGAACAGTCAGCGGCAGCAGTTCATTATTCTTTTTTGTACAGCTTTGAGTTTTAAGGGTTTGTGGAGACCTGAATGTCCACTTCTCATCACCATTCTGCGCAGAATTCAGCCCAGAAAACTCTGCTGTTCAGAGTTTTTCTTTAATGAACAAAACAAGGATTTAATGAATAAAAAAAGAATATCAAAGAAATTGGATGTTGGGTTTCAGAACAGCCTCTTTAACATGTGTGGTGGTCATAATAAAAATAATCTTTTTTTATTTATGTACATTAAACTTACAATTTAAATTGTTGAAACAATAGTTTGAACAACTGTTTTAAACATTTTTGGTTGCCATGATCTCATATTTTTAACATTCATATTTTAAATATCACCTTTTGATAAATGTATTCTGACTCACTTCTGATTCCTGAAATGGTTTGCTTCTCACAAGAAAAGCCCTGGTAAGCAAATACCTTTGGAAGAACTTTTATTTTTATACATGGCCGCAGTGCTGTGAGTGTGTATTTGTCTATTAAGTTTTACTAACTTGTTTTTAGTTGCCATGCACCGACATGCACAAACATTCAGAATTTTGGCACGTTTTGCAAAGCAAAGATGTTTATTTTTGCATTTTGGATACCAATTCTAAACTTTAAAAAATCCAAATAAACAAAATGTTCAAAAAAGAAAGCATAAATGGCTTTATTTTGTGGATTAAAAATAAAATTTGGTATGTTCCAACTTTTTTGGATTTATCTGTAAATAAAGGATAGCAAACCTAAATCGGTTTAACTCTTCTACTGATTGTAGAATTTTAACCAAACAAACACTGCACACTAATAATCAGATGTCCACCTGGGAGACAGATGCTATTCCAGGAAGCTCCAAACAGCTGGAGAATTTTCCAGGATTAGCCTTTTCCTGTCCACATGCACATGGCCAAAGAAACGCAGAGTCCCGTTTAAAATGCACACAGTCAAACCCAGGTCATTTATTGTCAGCAGGGAGCATCTGGCTTCCATTAACCTCTAATGGTAACCTGTGGCTCAGGCATTCACAGAAGACTGTTGAAGCTTTACACAATAACATCTATGGATTTTGGACAAAAGATATCCGTACGAGGACAACCAAATTATTACAACACATACTCATAACTGAAATAATCAAATGTGTGACTGATTAAACACCTGACAACAATTTGTGTCAGGCCAAACTCGCCTCCACCTTGTGCCCCTGTGACATGCTAACAATTAGGGTTGAAGGGAATGACCAGACTGTGTCTGTCTTTCAGAGTTGCACATTGCTCCGGGTGACAGATAACTGCCTTCTGAGGCACACCAGCTGCTCTCGTTTCCATTTTAATTGAATAGAAGACAAAGACAATAAGACGACCACATTGGGTCACTTAATGAAGACATCTGCTTTTCCTGTATATCTTCCCTTCATCGTTAAAAAAGATTTTTAAGACCTAACAAACAATAAAGGAGAGAAAAACTGTTAGACCATTTTAATTTCAAACACAAAAAGCTCACATATATATTGTGTTTGGGTCTTCTAGGGTTTTATGAATGCTCTCCCACTATATATATGTCCATACTGAATGCCTGTTATTCATCTCGTAGCCCAGTATCTGGAGCAGCATCTTGCTCTCCTCATTTTATTGCCTTAAATATCTTACTATAATCTCCCTACTCATCTCTCATATTGGTCACCAAGGCTGAAGCACAGAGAACATACTACCCATCGATGTCTGATGGGACTGGAAATAAATAAAAAAAAAAAAGAAAATCAACAAGTGACCTTGAGAGAAAAAAGTGACAATATATTTTTTAAAAAAGACAAAAAGAGCAAAAAAAATTTTAAAAAGAGAAAACCATTCCTTTAGCACTGGCACTTTTTTGATGAAGAAACGGGTCAGATGTCTCCGGGGTCTGCTTAGAGCTGCAGAGACCAGCATCAATCTCAGCATGGAAATCTAATTTGTTTGTCCTTTCCTTTTTGCACTTCCACACACACCAACACACACACACAGAAGTGTGCAAAGTGCAACACAAAAGAAAAGTGTTTCTTGTCAATGCAGCACTCACACATGCACACCATATTTTAAGCCACTTTTCTAAGCTTTTAGTTTATTCTAGCCAAGGATACAACTGACACCACCAAAGGGGAAAACAAAAGCCATAGAAAACAACAGAAATCAATCAGAAAATAACACATTTTTGTCCTTTGGCGTCAGCTGGGAACGCTTTGACAATCGATCAAAAGATGATCGGAGTGAGACTTTAAGATATAAAAGATTAATTTCACGTCATGAAAATCTTCCTTTGTTGCCTCAAACTTGTTGCTCCAACATTTAAACATAATCTCAGACCTGACATTTTTAAAAAACTTAAACCCAATCCACAAAAATTATTTCTGTCGTACAGGAGAATTAACCCTACAAAACCATTCGATTCGTTTTCGATCCACGCATTTCTGAGACCCCTGTCTCATTAGCATGATCCAAACCCTCTCATTGTACAGAACCTGGTCCATGTGTTTGCCATGTAGTTCATCGTCATTCCACTAGGGGCAGCAGTAGAGGGGCTTTTCTGATCATTTCAAAGTATCTGCTTCCATGAACTCTCAAAAATACTTTGGTGGGACAAGTTAAGCTATTTTTTTATGGTGAGAATAACTCATCTATTGTTGTTCATTTTTGATAACGACTGGCTGTTTTGAAATAATGCAAAATTTGTTAATAAAGAATTTTTTAAATAATACAGTCCCACCATGTTTAAATGTGTGGATTAAATTGAGACAGTGGCTTAATAGGGTGCTTTTTTTCCTGAAAACTCATGTCAAAATTTTTGAATTTTAAACTAACACTGTGAGCAAACACCAACCCAACGTATCATAATTGGTACTATCTAAGGCTGAATCCAAATTCTCCCCCTAGCCTTCTGCATCCCCCTCCAATTGTAGGGGCATTTGGAGCTTTAACAGCGTCCAAACATGGTTTGTTTGTTTGTTGCTGTAGGGACAGAAGTTTGCATTAAAATGTAAGTCATTACTTTGTTGTTTTAACATGACTTTTTGAAGTTATAAAACAGTTTTTTTTTTGCTCTGGCAGCTACGCAGTAATGTAGATGACCGGCGACTATTGATGATGTCAACAAGGTTTAGCAACATTCATGTTAGAAGCCACTATTTTTCCATTTCTCTGCTTGGAGGGCTAAATGTAAGGGTAGGGAGAAGCCGTAGGGGCAGGGGAGGAATTCAGATTCAACTTCTGTATCTCATCAAAAAAATGATATTACGACTTTTTTTGTGGATTTCATCAAAGGGTTTAAAACACATCTTAATGAAAATTAGATTTTTTTTTCAATTCTTTGATGTAGTGTTCTTTAAGAACTATACAAGCTTATAGACATTGGACAGCAGGCCAGAGATGTTAGATGTTTCTGACAATATACTGCATTCTGAGAGAAAATGATGGCATTGTTTATAGCTTTGTTAAAATGTCTTTGTAAAATCAAAGAAAAATACATGTAAAAATGGCACGTTAGATTTATTTTTTCAAAAACAGAAACACACAAAAGCCCAGTTAAGTTGTGACATTTTTGTCCAAGATTTAAGCTGTTTTTGTGATGCAAAAACATCTGAAAAAAAAAAAGGTCTTTTGGCCTCCACCTTCTACTTGGTGGGGCGCATGTGTCGTAGCACGGAGTCCTCTGCTTTTCCCTAATGAGCAGCTGCACTGGAACAAGTGCAGGATTAGTGCTTTGCTCAAAAGCAGCAGAACGGTAATTGCTGGGGGGTGGAAATGTTATTCATTCCCTGTTCCCATCCGGCGTTCCAACTGATCTGGAGCTCGTCATGTGACACGCTCCTCCAGCCTTCAACCAGCACGACCATCAAATGAAAGTAGATATTGTTGTGGACTAAATGTAAAAGCACTCTCCCAAAAAGCCACACTCATCTGTTCATCACATGTGGCCATCAGACAACTAATGAGGAAGCTCCTCTCATTAGCTCTCTAATAATGTAAATTGACTGCAGGACCGTCAATTAACTTCCAGGAATTAATGACTACTGTAATTCGAGCTGGATGATGGTTCTGCTGACAGCTTTCCCTTGTAATTAAAACCTTCGGGGCTGGAAGAGGTCTGTCAGGTCCAGGTCCTCAGGCACTGGCAGGATCTCCCTCACAGAAGTGCTTGAGTTTAACACGGTAATTAACTGAGCCTTTTTTCAAAAGCATTTTTAAAAAATTGATTCTCAATCAGGCGATCACTTTTTGGTTTGAATAAACTGTGATTGGGCAAATCAGACAGATTTCTTTGAGTGTTTTTTTCTTCTTTAAAGTTTAGAACTTCTCTTGCTGAAAGTATGAACTTCTCCTCATCGTTGGAAGTGTCGACCAGTAGTTAAAAAACCTCTAGCATTCCCAGTGTTTTATTTGAATTATGATTAAGACGTTTTCAGCCAAGATAAAAAAAATCAGAAGTTTTCTAGGACATAGTTTCTGCAGAGCAGAGCAACGTTGACTCAGACCAATCACTACTGCTCATATTTCGGAAAAATTGCGGCTGAACTTTGACTTCGTTTTGTTGGAAGTGGCGGTAAGATATTTTCTATGGGTGACGTCACAGGCACTTTGTCCATCTCTATATACTGTCAATGATCAGAATGGAGCAGAGCAGGGAGTTTGTGGCCCACCCATTATGTTTTCTACTTCACAAATACAATCTTTTTCAAATTGTTGCGTTTTTGCTTTTGATTCACAACGCTTTGAGTAAAGAAATACTCAGAAGTGCTATTTTAAGATTAATTTCCTTTATATATGTCCTCCATCGCAGGAAAAATGCCACAAGAACATGTTACAAACACCATAACCACCAGAGCTGACAAATCTCGATGTGTTCCTGTAGGAGGGCGACAACAAGATGCTGGTTTCATCGCAGTGCCCCTGTTTGACTCCTGCATCAGCTCATCCAAACAAGTGTCACGTCAGCAGGGAGAGAGCATGGAGGGGGAAACCCTCTCACCGCTGGGGTGTATATCTGTCAGGGTGTGCCTCTGCTGGAGGATGACACATTGCTCTCTGCCACAATGGCCCTGAATGCCCCCCGTTCTCGCCGCTCGCCTCACCTTCACGCAGCTCACGACCATTAATAATCCTCACAGCTCCTCCCACTGGAGCGTTGGGCCTCCGTGAACATTCAGTGAGCTGCCAGCCAACGTGCTTCAACCTTGGACTTCCCTCTCTATTTTTATCCAGATTGCCCTCCGACACCACCTCTCAAGTAACTGCTCTTCCTCTGCCGCTCTCCTTTACTCCCAAACCTCACAGTTAACCTTCTTACTTCCTATTTCTCTTTTTTTTGTGAGCTATCTTCCTCTGCTGAACCATGTTGACAATGTTACCACTAAGGGGGTCAGGGAATGCGGATAAGAAAAAGAATAAACACTGTTTGTGGGTCTACACATCAGGGACTGTGTTTTTTTCCGAGTAGACAGTCCGCTGGCTCCGAGCGCTCGTTGAGAACAGAGAAAAACACAAGAGGCCAGACAACTGAGGCTGCACAAGCGTTTTCCTCGGCTGCACGCTCTGCGTCCCCGCGGGCGCTACGCAGGGATGCAGAACACAAAGAGGATGAATAACTGAGAGGGCTAAAACGAGAGGTGATGCCGGCTTCAGAAGAACACACGAGCATCTTCATTTATGCTCTGATAAGTGGTGGTGTCTGCTGGCTCCTCCTCGGATGTGAGCGTGAAGAGATTTGACGAGTGTGTACTTAAACAATGGCGTACTCACCATTTAACACGGCATCAGTCACACACATGTAAGCGTGTAATTAACTAAGGGGAGGAGAGTGGCAATGAATGGGAGTGAGAACAAGCCAAGCCTGATTTATTATCCCATCACCTTGACCTTGGTGACACGAGGATGCAGCTCAATTAAGCCGACTCAGTCTGGAAGGTTTGACACGGATCCACTCTTAAATGATCTATTTCTGCCACTCTCTGTGTGTTATCTGATTTTCCCCTTCTTCAGCCATATTCTGTTGATAAAACAGATGAACTGATGTTCACAGCAAATACAACCTCGGGAAAGTACTTTAAAACACTCAAAAACAAAGAAGCGCTGCCATAATTAAAAAAAACTACAGTCAGAGACTCTCTCAAGTACAAACACAAGGCCTCTGTTAGCTGTAATGATCATTTCAAAGCTTTTCAGGCCTGCAGTCCATCACATGCCTCAGAGGAAAGAAATCAATAATCCCCAGAAGGTATCCCCCTGCAAAAAAGAGAGATCTGTGTCTTCATAGCAGAGACCGGGAAGGTCACAGCGCTCCATTTTATATTTAAAGAGAAAAACAGTCTGGAGATGTTAACCGTGGGGGGCAGACACAACATTAAAAGGTCAGGACACCTGCATGATCATTTTCAGCATGTAACATCAGCCGCTCACAGGAAGGGGCCTGACATCTGCTCTGGGATATTTCAGCAGGATATTTTCTTAAAGAAATGTTCACATTTTTTGTGAGTTTCAGGCTTTCCGTCTTTAACCAGACGCAGGTTGGTGAAACTGGCAACATGCAGAGGTTGGGCAAAGACACTAACTACTGATCGAGACTGATAGCATGAAATTGAATAAATCAATGATGAGCGTTATCAAAAGTAAAACTGCTCCAAAAACTGTGCCATTTTTTAGACAATTCCCAGCGAACATTTTCATTTGGTACCCGTATGGCACCATAATGGGACCCAGATGAGGCCCATTACAGCTACAATGTGGGTTCCAAGTGGGTTTGTCCACGGGTTCATTGTGGAACAAGCTGCTGCCAACGTGCCTTCACAACCATGCCCTGAGGATCTTATTTTAAGGGTGTCAGTAAAGTTTTTATATTTTACTTCTAATTGTTTGGCTGAAAGATCTGAGGACAGATCCGATGATTTACAAAGATTCATACCACGGTCCGGGTGAATCCTCGATTCTGATTGGCTGCAGGGTGTGAATTGAAAAAGGGATATACCACAGTGATGACATACCTAAACAAAAAGTTCTGCTCACATAGCCCAAATGTTCTGTATCACTTCGCTGGCCTAAACGCCAGTTGGTATTACAATTTATAACTTTTTTTAAACAAAAAAAAAGAAAAAAGAGTCCTTTTATACTTTCCTTTAACCTGATTGGTTAATCTGATCATATTGAAGGCTGAGATGCAGCAGAGGCGAAAGAGAACAGAATCTAAGGGGAAAATAAGACGCGAGGAGGATTTGAACAACCTATACTTTGTTTTTTTGAAACAAAGGCCAAATCCAATCCCTTCCCCTACCTCTACAGCTTCTCCTTTCCCCTCCGGTTGTAGGGGCATTTGAAGCTGTGTACAAAATTGTTTTTTTAAGGGAAAAGTGTAGGGATTTAAGGCTGTGTATCCCTCCATGATCGTGGTGATCCGGATCGTGCTGTGCTGCGAAGGAGAAACTCATTTCTTCACGTGAGTAAGCTCTGATGCACAGAAATTAAATTTAAATGTCCGCGATGACTTTTTAAAGTTATAAAACAGATGTTGTGTACTTTCTGAGCACTGATGCTAACCCAGATGACCAGCGACTTTGATGACGCCATTGAGGGTTTGAGATGTCCGAACTTGAAGACACTATTTTCCATATCTCTCCGTTTGGAGGGCTTAATGTAGAAATAATGTAGAAGCTGTAGGGGTAGGGGAGGAATTTGGATTTGGCCAAACTTTTGCTTCATCATCTGGACAAAAACAAGTGGTAAAGTGGTGAACTTTCTCTCTGAGATGATGCTTTATTAAAGCTATCATGACGATCAACATATATATCACCTTTTTTTGCCGCTGCACTCAAGGTCGGTGTGGGCTCTGTAGCTGCTACATGACAACGCGTCGCACCACATATCAAATAGTCCAGTTTTTGGGACAAGGACAAGAATAAAGTACTAAAAATTGATTGAATAGATATTTCTTTTGTAAGTGACCATGGTTAAATCGTCTTCATCTTCGTGTCAGATGTTTGCTTCTGCAAAGTCAGTTCATTTTTGATAATGCACACCTCGTTATTCCTTACTTATATCTATTTAGGGGAAGACCAACATCTCTGTTCAGAATTCAGATTTCCTACGAATTTGGTCGTGTTTTGTATCCTTTTTGAAGTTGATCTTACTAAACTTTAAGAGTTTAGTTATATTTTAGCTCCTATTAACTCTAATATTTTATCTTAAAGAAAAACGCAGTCAGTGTCTGCATATCCTCCCTTTCAAATGTGACAAAATTCCAGAATGTTTTGGTTCCTCAAATGATCACTGGATGCAGGTTTTGAAAGGAAGTCATTTCCTACTGACAAGCATTTTACAAAGTCAAAAAGAAATCATACGGAACCCGTGGACAAACCCACTCAGAACCCACATTGTAGCTGTAATGGGTCTCATCTGGGTCCCACCTATAAAATGATTCAGCTATAGCTGGGTCCTATATGGTCTAATATATTTTGCCCAGCTTGGTTACACCTTAATTACAGGCAAATCCCACTTAGTGCCCACATGAGCAAAACATTTGGGGCCACCATGGAACCTTGCAGATAAAATCTACTTGGGGCCCATCAATTAAGACCACATGTAAACCATGCGGGTTCCATACTGAAATGTTTTCTGGGTTGTTCTTAAGCCAAATTCCTAGCAGGTCCTGTGTTTTATCCTTTAAGCCCCAGCTCAAGAATCCTGTTTTCTTGTTACAGTACCTGCAAAAGCTTTGGAGATGTGGTCCTTTTTCCACTCCCAGGGCTGGTCATACTCATCCGCTGGCCTCTCGTCGTCTTGTGGCAGCCTGCTGCTCTCCTTGCTCTCCTCCTGAAGTTCCCCATCCAAACAACCCAGGCGCTTCCCACGTTTGTCTTCATAGGGAGTATCATAGAGCTGCACTCCTCCCCGCACACGCCCTCCTTGGCCGCGCTGCAGCTCTGTCGGAGAATGTGCAGAACACAGCCGATCATGCACCCGAAAACCCATTTAGGCAAGAATTCAGAGGTCAGACTCAGGTGAGACTCTTTAGGAATGAAAACAGATCTCATCAAAACGATGTTTTCAGTGACAATTATGGACCTGAAAGTAAACAACCAAATTATTTCTCCCACAAATGTAATCACTGAGCATGCTGAGCATGTCCAGACCGGCAAACAAAGACAAATGGTGTTTGCACAGCTTTCTGGAGTCAAGAGGACTTTGGGTTTAATACCAAGTGGAAACTCCGCCTCCTCGTCTTCTTGGAGAATCCTTGAAGCAATCCAACAACAACCAGCTCTTTCCTTCTCTTCATGCTTTGATTCTTTTCTCAGGACTGCAGACATCAACAGTCACGCCATGGTCTGGGTGAATACTCGATTCTAATTGGTTGCAAGGTGTCCATTAAAAAGTGGACACCTAAATGCAAGCAAAACAATAGAAAAATCTCAAATTTAAAATAGTTTGGTGTATGTCTTTCTGTCTTTTTTATCTTAATGCTTGATACAGAATGAACATGCGTTTCTAAATGATTTAATTTTTAATTATTGAAAAAAATAGTTTGTTGATCCAGTTTCAATGATCAGAGTTAATGGTGGATATTTCTTCAATCAAATCGATCTAAGAAACTATTTGTGGACTTTCTTTCTTTGAAACAAGACTTTTGCCTCATCATCCTGTCAAAATCAAGCGGCGAGGAGAACTTTCCCTCTGAAATGATACTTTAAAGGCTCCACTGTGGTGCAGTGGTTGGCGCTTTTGCCTCACAGCAAGAAGGCCCCGGTTCAAGTCCCGCTGGGGCCCTTCTGGGTGGAGTTTGCATCACCAGAGTGAGCTGCAGGTTCTGTGGCCATTACAACTCATCTCAGCAAATAGTCTGCTTATTGGAAAAACTATTTAAACGTTCAAAATAACAAGATTTAAGTACTAATAATTGATTGCTTTCGTAAGCGACCACGGCAGAGGCGAGATAATACCCTTCTTGGTGTCCATTATCAGAAATAAATGGACTTTACGTCGGACGGTTCACGCCCCCACGTCGTCTTTTGATTTCTTTGAACGGACACCTCATCTGGAATTATTCTTTACATATTTAATTTATGAGGTCTTACATCACCATGATTTAAAAGCAACATCTGATTTTGAGGAGTCTTCAGTAGATGCCTTAAAGCTGCTGTAGCAACAGTACTGACAGTGTTTGATTTGTTGACCTAAAACAGTCTGTTTTCAGAAACAGGGGGTCCGGAGGGGGAGTCCAGTCAGCTTGTCTGTGTTCAAATCCAACAATTTTACAAAGAAAGTGTTTTCAGATGGAATGGCAAAAAAAAGCTAAAAGGGTGAAAGGCACATGAAAACTTTAACCTTCACACGACAAGACACCGCCATTGGGAGGCCCTGTAATCACCATGGTGACCAAGCGGAAGCCCTGGGGAAGACCGTGGAGAGGATAGAAAGGGTGGAGGGGAAATGAGGAGAAAAGAGCAAGGTTGAACTGGGGAGAAAAGAAGAGGAAAGGATGTGGTTGGATGAAGAGCAGAAAGCTATGTAGGTTGAAAGGAAACGAGGGGAGGAGAATGGCAATGACAGACAGACAGAGGAGGGGGGGTGTCTGTCAACATTTGATGTTAAGTCAGTGAGACAGAAGCACAGCAGGGATGAATCTGCCATACCTGCACCGGGAGTCCGTGGTGTCACGCCAGCCTGGAGACACTAAAGATGAAGGTCGGTGGATGAAAACATAGATTTGAGGAAATGAAATGATAAATTCTGAGAAAACAGAAGGCTAAAGAAACAGGTGGAGCTAAAGACAGGGGTTCTTTCAAAAAAGGCAGTGTGTCAAGGTGACGGAATTGAAGGAAGGCGAGAGATGAGGCGTGCAGGTGTGTGTCTGCAGGGAGACCCAGTAAAGAAGCAAAAATCAGAGAAAATTGAAAAACTACTTTAGTCGTACAAAAATGTTTGGGCATCTCATTTTAGGTTTGTCTTTGTGGAGGAAAATTATGATTCCAAAACGGTGTGCTTCTGGGATACATTTGAATGTAAACAGCCTCAGACAAAAGCAGGCAGATGGATAATCTCGAAGTGACAGACTCAGTCGATGTGGCACCACAAAGCTGCAGCAAAGGCAATCATTTCCCTTCTCATTTTGGGCTGAGAAAGAGATGCTCCACCCACTTCTTCTTGCTTTTGATAACTTCCCTTCAGAACCAACAGGGCAGCATGAGTGACAACGATGAGAGAACAGCACATGGACTTCACTAACAGACAGATTAGAGAGGCTGTCAAAGACTCCCGCCGGGGCTGGGAGAGCCCTCAAGATGCAGAGAGATGGAGAAATGGGAGGAGGGCAAGCTTTTAGACTAAATGACTGAGACAGGAGTGGAGGGGCTTGGGGAAAAAAAGCCAGACAGAGAGATGTTGTAGGAGGAGAGAGAGATGGAAAACGATGGTCGTGTGCTACTCGATGTGGTAGCAAATCATAACGGCAAAGAGAGGTCCTCTTCTAGACGGTGGGCTAAAATGGACGCTTAACGACAGTGTGAGCTCATTTAGCTGTGGTGAATGAAAATTCAGCAGTGTAGACTGTTACAGGACTCTAGCAGCCGTTTGTCTCCTAAAAATGCACCCATTAAACTGGAATTACACCGCATTTCCCCCTTTAGTGACTCCAGTATTCTCTACATGCAAGGACCTCACTAAACAGAAGCGCAATAACGAGGGAACCCGTCATCCATCATCTTGGCCTGCACAGTAAAGAAACTGCTGACTCTGTGAGAATGATATTACTTTGTGACATAATTGAATATTGTATTCATTATTCAATTTGCCTGAAATGAAATATAAATACTTGACTTTGAAATAGCAGGTTTGATTTAGAATATTATCTTACTCTGTTAAAATGGACATGTTCTCAGGGTGCATAACTAGAAAGGTTAACAAAAAAATGAATCACAAAAGCATGGTACAGTATTCATGACCCGCTAAAAGTGTGTTTTATATATTCAGATCCCATGAACTGAATTCCTGGACTTTGCAAAAGCTGTGTTTCTGCTATGATACTGGCTATGGAGTCATCTTTAGTCATGAATATTTACAGGAATATTTGGGTGTTTCAACTAATTAAACTTTTAAAAATGGAAGAAAACATTTTAGTCACTGAAAGCCATAAGTCACTGAAAACATATCAAATGACAGCCGCAGATGACGTTGTGGGTAGCGGGCGCTACCCACCCTCACCGCCCATTTTTGACCCACCCTCATTGGCTCAGCGGAAGGTACACACCCCTCACTCTCCTTCTCTTCCTCTGGCACTCTGGTCAGAGATGCATGTAACAAATTCATGATAAAAAAAAAACTGTATTCAAAATGGCTGCTTTTCTGTTTGTTTTATCACCATAGCAACCATTTTATTTTTTAGTCAGCTTGGGATGACGAACAGGTTGATGTCATTTTTTAAAGAATCTGCAAAAGTAATTTTTTATATTTCCTTGGCAACTGAGGGTTTTGTTAACCACGCACACATTCCTAACACGTTCATATTGTAAGCCACATCGTTTCGGATTAGCTTGACCCAATAATTTACGTGTTTGATTTTCATAATATTACAATTAAAAATGTGCAAGCAACAGTTGAATACCACTTTTGCTAGCTCGCCAAGCTAGCACTGTTAAAATCTGTGTGTTAAAATCTACTAACTTTAAAACCAACATTTTTCCCCAATTAGTTTCCCGCTGAAGCTCAAGGTGAGGAGGAGGAGTTTAAATTTGTAATAAAGGTGATTTTTATTTTTATTTTAAGATGGTGGCCTCTTCCCAAGGTCAAAGGTCAACAAAAATTCAGTTGTGGTTGTAGACTAAACCCGGCGGTGTGTGAGACATTTTCTTAAGATCGCACAAACACGTTTGTTTTTTTTCCCCATAATGTGTAAAAACATGAAATTTGCCAAATATTTAGTCACAGAATGACTGCTAAGCCGCAAGTCCTGTGGCCATCCCATGATCATTTTAAAACTTCCATTTTCTTTCCTGACGTGTGTTTTGGTTTTGTGAGTGGATTTTAAATTATTTTGAGCCCCATAAAGATTTTGGCCACATTAATTTTTTTGGGCAGTTTTTCCCGCTGTGATGTCATCGTTTCTCGGGCATGAGCAAATTTTTAGACATTTTGCAGCCGGGGTGAAATTGTTGCTCAAAGTCACACAAAGAAAGAAGAATTGTGAAAACAGTTTCGAGCCCAGCACTCCTGCAGGACTTAATCATAAAAAAGCAGAGTTAACCCACTAACCTGTGATGACCCTTTGGGCTTCATACGGTTCCATGTAGCTGTTATTCTCACCAGGAGCACGTACGCGGTCCTGGTCCTGTCGGTGCTGCAGTCGAGCATCAAAAGGGTCGGAATAATCGGTGTCCCCTGCCAGTGGAGCTGACGGCACCACCTGCAGGGAAAACGACATGACTACCTGAAGGAAGGCGCTGTACCACCTTTGATAACAGATCAGGAAGAACCGAATAGAGTTCAAGCTGACCTGAAATAGAATCATGGTAAACACACTCAAGCAGGGAGCGAAAAAACCCAGTAACACAATCATCAATGGTAATTGCCGTCGACAGACCCATTCACACATGGTGGCAAAGCTGCCAGCAAGGCGCTAACCAGGCCACTGGGACTGAGGGGTTCAGAATCTTGCTCAAGTGCACTTTGACACATGGGCTGCCAGAGTGGGAGTCAAGCTTGTGATTAGAGGTCGACTGCTCTACCTTTGCACCACGCGACCTTAAATCGTTATAAACACCATTTAGTGACTGCTAAAAATTTGATTATAAAAGTAAAATTTAGTGATCTTTGTTAGTTTATTATTGATAGTTTGGAAAATTCAGCCTGATTTAAGGAAACAAAGATTTAAGGTGGTCTGAGGAAGACCACACCATGCTATTATCACCAAACAAAATGTAGATTGTGCCTTTAAAATGTTTTAATTTTGACAAAAAATGTTTAACTGTACAAAGTTCCACTCAAAAGTCCAGTCAGGCGTTCCATCGAACAGCAATAAAATGTAAGACTGTGTTGACTGAAGGAGGTCCATGTTTGGCTGCAGAAAGCGTGGACGCAGATTAAAGAGGCAGGTATGCTGTTGGTGGCGTTTGTTCCTGAATGCAAGCGCAGGAGGAAAACAGTGGTCATCTGGCTCACTGACAGCAGCATGGCTAACCATATGGTCGCAAAAACATGTGCGTGTGTTTTTCTACATCCTTTGTCTCCCAAACACACAAAGGAATCCGAAGAGAAAAGATTCTCTTTCCACATTCTTGTTAAACATGCTCAATCCTTCAAAAAGTACACCCCAAACCCCCAGCGGGTTCTGTAACAGGTTATCCATCTGCATGCTTAATTAGAATGCGGATGTTCCCACAGACCAGGGGAAATTAATGGGAGCAAAGGCTGAATGGGGCAGAGAGGGGAGCTATTGACATCAATAGAGAGCATTTCTTCAATCCATTAAAGAGCTTTTGCTCTTTCCAGCATTTTTACATCAGCAGAGTCAGGGATTTGATAATGAAAAGCCTCAGATGTTTCCTAACTTATGAGCCGAATTATTGTGCAGACAACATATTTGTGAAATCTTGTAGCCTCAGCTGCAGCTGCTCTCTCTCGTTTGCATTTTCCATCCCAAAAAGCACAACAGCGTTGACAACAAAAACATCTCTGAAGCATTAATTACCCCTCCTTGTGGCTCTCGTCCGATCATGCATCTTACCCCAGGTGGACCCTCATGTGTTCATGCAAGGGTCTCTCTGTCTGCAAAAGCAAACCCCATTTATTATTAAAGGAAGAACATAAACTCAGGGGACTGTGACCCCACAATACGCTCAAGCTATTTATGTTTTCAACCACCTATGCCAGCTTCTTTATGTGTCGCATGGGCTGTAATGTGATTTATGTAATGAATGCATATCCTCTGTTGCACATTCCGCGTCGGATGCCTTTGGAATGGGATCAATAAACCTGCCACAGCCATCCAAAATGAAGAGACAGTGGGAGGTGTTGCTCTCCACATGCTTTTGCTTCATCATCTCCAGCCTACCAAGAATAGACGCCACAGTACCTACTTTGAAAAGACAAATGCAAGAACACTTGGGCTCTTACGGGCTCTTGTTGGTCATCCAAAGAAATGGCACTTAGGAAAATCTTGGTGCGCCCCAGCTCTTGGGAGTCCACTTTGATGAGTCTGTGTTTAGGAGACTTCACATCCACACCGGCGGACTTCTTTGGGGAGCCGTAGACCGGTGTGGCAGGATCAGAATTCCCAGACTCCCCTTTGGGTCTGCTCTCCGAATCCTCATAGGGATCCTCGAAATCGAGATCCCTCTGGAGTCGATATGCTTTTAGGATCTCGCTCTCTGTGTAGTCAGGTGTGGGTGGCTGTGGGGGCACCTTCCTCCCAAAGCTCAGGTAGTCCTTCAACCACTTTGCCATCGTGGCTGACCTTTTAGAGGAGCAGCTAGGAGGAGGAGGAGGAGGAAGCTGGAGATAGACAGAGTAATGGAAGGGTTATTGCACTGACAAAAAACAACAAAGATTTAATCAACCCAATTTATTGGGGAAACCCCCTCCACTCTTGTTTCACTGCAGCTTCCTTTCACTCTCCAATGATGGACTCGCAATTTGTGAACTATTACAAGCTCTCGCGGGACATTAAGCTGCAGTGACAGCTGCGTTTTACGCGCTCCTTTTGTTTTAGGCACACATGCAATAACGGCTGGCAACAGGACTTTGCCCACAGGCTTCAGTTCCGATTCACACCCCTGCAATAAAGTCTGCAGTTCACACGCTGGCTGATAAAGTAATACACCTAAAAACGCAAGGAGCAGAAACGGGGTTTACATTCTATTTTTGACTTTATCTTACATATAAATCTAAGGTAACTTTAACCTTTTTGAGGAAAAACCCAAACTTCTGAGATAAATATCTCACCAACTTGAAACATTCATCTAAACGCTGCGTTGAAATAAAGAACGCCGCGCGCCGGGACGCACGAGCCCTTACCGCGTCTCACTTCAGCCACTTCAGATGCTCCGTTCCGCGTTTGCTCATGTCGCTGGGCATCAACAAGAACCGCCAGATATTTACTTCCGATTTTCAAATAGAAATTCTGGAAACAGCAGCGGTCTTCCCTGAAGGACGCGGCGGCGCGCAGAAGTTCTTCCAGACGCTGAACGCGAGAGAACGCAGCGCGACAGCAGGAAAACTCAGCCGAGCGATTAAAGGGGAGGCGCTCTGCTCCCGGAGGAGAACCCTTCTGCTCCGTTTTCCAATCACCGCTCATGTCTGCGCATCGCGGGACGCAACAAGAACAACATCCGCTCTGAAGCGCGCAAAGACGCACGAAAAAGAGGCTGAAGACAGAAACATTCCAGATATGACACAAGAATAATGCATGAGATATGCATTACAGATTCCAATGACATCATCGGGGAATGTTTGGGCTTTGTATGTATTTATTTTTGTTGGGCTTCAGTATCACATCCAGTCTGCTTTTGGGCAGATGTGTCAGCTCTCCTCTCCTCACAGAGAATGTGACAAAAGCGCTGAGGCTTGTCCACTCTGATAAGGAATAAAGAGCATTTGTGAGTTTCATTCCCTTTGTTGGATCCCCCCTTTGCTCTCAGTGTGTCATCCTCTCACACGTGACATTTGTCCACGCTGCTAAATTGGATTGTATGCTACACTGGGTAAGGGCTATCCAAGTCTGTTAAAGGAGCGTAAATGCTCTTTTTTTCTCTCTTTATGACGCTTGAGAGTTGGCTTTCTCCCAGGGGTGGGTGACTGGATGAGGTCATCCAACTAGAATCTACCCCCACCACAATCAGAAGCAACATTACCCCATCCAGACCCACACATTCTCCCCATCCTGCTTGAACCAACCACGTGGCTCCTCTGGAGATCAGAAACAGGTTCTGAAGAAACGGAGAACTCCTCAGGTCTTTGCAGTCCTGTTTAAATCCAGGAGGTGGAATGACATCAGCTCAACTCTGAGTTCTTTCAACCTGTGTTAAAATCCAAACAGAATGAAAACAATCAGTCATTAAATCAGTCACCGGCAAAAAGATCGATATGTCAAACGGCTCTTCTCAAGGGACCGCGATCAATTTATTCATCAAGATGATAGAAATCTTGTTAGATAACACCTGGGTCATTAAAGCCCAAAGCCTGTTCCTCTGCACACGTCACCGTCACATACAGAAAACAAAGAACATTTAAAAACGGATTTAAAGGATGCAGCCCTCATGAATAGACCTCCTTCTCCCTTTTATAAAAATCTCATTTCACATCTTTGACTATGGCTGTGATCCCCCCCATCCCACCCCCAGTCACACATTCCCCTTTCTCATTTACACTGCCTCCTCACTCCAGCACCTCCTCTAACTCCCCTACAGGCAGAAACCCTTGAGCTTGCAATAAATTCATGTTTCCATCCTCGCCCAGCGCAAGAGCCACGACTTTATAGGGAAGGATGGACACACAAAAACGAAGGGATGGATGGGGAAGCAGAGACAGTGCATGGAAAAAGTTCTCTGAAGAAAAAAGCACACAAAGCAGGAAAAATGACTGAAAACCAGCATCTTTTATCAGAAGTGATTCAGCCCGCTAACTAATATGAAACAAAGACATACAGACTAACAAGGTGCAGAGAAATGTTATAGCTGCCTCATTATAATCAGCTAAATATAAACACCAGTTTTCATCCAAATCACGAAGCTGATCCTCTTTGACTAACATTTATAAAATACTGCCTTGTTGAAGGGTTTCAGCATCTGTAAACACCATTATAAAAATTATACTTAAATGCAATTATATCAGAAAGTGACTCTGATGTCCTTATTTTAAATGAAGAAGGCTGAAAAGATCTGTGGCTCCATCTCTGTTGCATTGACTGCCCTCTTCTGGCAGGTTATGTGCATTACAAGTTCAAAACTCAAACCACAAGGAGGCCTGTTGGGACAAAGACACTTCTCCTCACTCTCTAAATGATGATCAAAAATCCATCACTGAAGATGAAGATGTTCTGGAAACTAAAAATGAATCCAAGTGGCTCAAAAAGGCAAAACATGTGTCTCTGGTGAGTCAAACAAACACAGAAACTACATGTGGATCCATCATTCCAAACGTGATGCCATAGAAAATGTAAACCAATATGTAGAAATGATGCATGCATGTCTAATGCATCTTCTATGCCAGGTTCTTCTTCTTGATGCTTATTTGGCTGGTCTCAAAGTAGAAGAATCTACAGTCCCGGCTTGGTTTGGACATTTCTTTTAAATGGAGGTCTGGTTCAAAACTATTTTGAAAACTAAAAAAGGCCAACATTTTGCTAAAATGTTCAAATGATTTGCTTAAGGCGAAAGTAGAGTTTTGCTGCTTCATCAGGAATAAACTCCACGAAAAAAGAGGCAAAAATCTTCTTGACTTAAAACAGTTCAATCTCATTAAACGTACCGGTATCCTACGTCCTTCATTTACTCATCTAAAGTAAACATTTACTCATGAAAAGTAAACATTACATCCCTTATTAATGAGCCACTAATCCTGTTTTCAATTAAAATAATTCGCTCAAGAGCAAAATGAGTTTAGACACCTTCACAGAATAATAAATAAAGAAAGCTAAAGATGGACAACTACTCAAAATAATTGATAATATGAAGCAAAATCTGCAAACGTAAATGCTAAAGATTGATTTAGCTTTAAAGTAAATTAAGAACTTGAATGAAGGAAAACAATACTACACAAACAAACCAAAAAATAATTAATGAAAAAAACCAAAACTGCTTTTAAAAAGGTTAAAATGAGCAAACTAAAGTGTTATGGGGAAAAAATAACACCAAATAAAAATGTAAAATAAAATGTGCCAAACTTTCAAAGAAAGACCAAACAGTAGCCTAGATAATGCATAAAACTGCAGCCAAGTCTCACTTAAACTGTTCATTCTACATCATGTATATAAAGTGCAAAATAGTGCTGAAATATAGTGCATAAATTATATTTTTAGCTAAAAGTGAAATAAATGTTGAGGTCCAGAAGAGCAGGACGTTTCTAATACTTACTTATTTATGATTAGCCTACCACACAGACACGTGTAAAAAAATGTTAAAAATGAACATTATTATCAGCAACTTTGTTCTATAAGAAGTTTTTGTTTCAATGTCAAATATGAAAAAGCTGAAACCTGCCAAAAATGTACAGATGATTCAGAAAAGACTTCATAATAAAATAATAATCCACCGCCATTTTTTTAAATGTTGCAGATAATAAGTCACATGCACAATGTATGAGGATTACACGACATGTGCTGTGATGATCTTGTGTAAAAAAAAGTATAAAAGTATAAAAACCCTGTTTTTAGTATTAAAAAAAAACCCTTCGTGATAAAACAAACAAGCTACCAAAGTAATATCTGTAAATAAAAAAAGCTTTACAGATTAAACAACAACAACAACAACAACAACAATAATAATAATAACAATAATAATAATCATGCTAAACTAGAATAATAATAACTTTCAATTTAAGGACGTATTCTTCCGGGTTCAGCTGCTCCCGTTGTTTCATTGGTCGCCGTTTTGTCTGAAATGCGAACATTTTCCCGCCGCGCGTGCCAAAGGTTAAGACAAATACAATTACCACGCAATATAACGCAGCCCAAATGCAAATTAAAGCCATTTTCAAAATTAGTAAAAAAAAAAGAGGAAACTGCAAAAAAAAAAAGATTTCTACCAATCAGATTTCGATCTGGGGTTTTACTCTTTTCCAATTGGTTGATTTTGGATTGGGGGCGGGTCAAGCACTGCTGTGGATTAGATGTTTTCTTGTGGGCAGGGAATGGTAGAGTTGACGGCAGATTGGAACAGGCCAGTCCTCCACAGGTAAGCTGCAGGTTTTTGTGGTTTTAACGCACTAATTACATTGAGAATTATTTTTTAAGCCTGAATCTTTGTTTATGTCTTTATTTTTGTTCTTTTATCCAGTTTTCCTGTTGATCCCAGAACTTCAAACTATTATGAAAAGTCTTAAAGCAAAGTTTAAAAAGAATGAGGTAAAACCTACTTTTGCTTTGGTACATGTTGATCCTTCCTGTTGTTTCTTTGTCATTATTGTCATCTGAGGATGAAAGTGTTGATGTGTCCCACATCAAGCAGGCATTTGCTGAAGGGATTCCGTTTGCTTTACTGCATGCATGTGCTCAAGCAGGGAGGAACTCTGGTATTTAATGTCACTGAGCAGCAGGAGAGCATGGCTGTCTCCAGACTGTTGCTATAATCAGTGAGATCAGGTGGCCTTCAATTATTCACAGGTACCAGCGCGCTCATAAAGTCTTCTGAAAAAGAAAGTCTTTTAAACAGCATGCAGCTTTGAACATGTAAACCAAACAGGAGGAACAGAATAACTCCATAATCAAACACTGAGCTGATAACAGGCTGTTTATGCACTTCCTCTGCATCAGTACCCTTTAGGAATGGGATTTTATTCTTTATTGTGTTCAGAAAAAACTGCTTTATTTTGTTCAATTAAAGTATTCTAAATGTTTTTATTGAAAGATTTCCTACTGTTTAGTAAAAAAAAGTTGGTTTAATTTGATAACAACAAATATTTCTTTTACTTATTTATCATCTTCAATCATATATCAAATTGAGCTGGAAAGTGTAAATGTTGTTTTTGAAGCATTTCAATCTAAAGTTGCCTTCCCCTCATTTTAAGACCTTTAGGGGTACCTTATTTTTCCAAAGCATCAGGACAGAGTGGAGTTAATTCCCTTCCTCCCCCACTTTTGCTGAGTCCTTACATTGAACAGGCCCTGAAACAGATCTACAGGGATGCCAGAGCTGCTGTGCATTACCTGACAGCATGGAGAGAAAAAAGCGATGAGAATGAGGCAGTATGTAAATGATATTACTTTAGAAGGAGGGCAGCGAGCTCCGAAGGGAGGGGATCTGTGGCAGAGGGACTGGCAGCGTCCCTGCTAGCAGTTGGAGAGAGGATGCAGAGAGGGGATGCTGCAAAGTGAGGACAGAGAGGATCTCTATCACTGTCTGTGTCATGTGACCAGCAAAACTCATCCCACTGGAGGTATGATTTGAGGACATTTACAGATGGAGGGCCTCTGTTGTGAGGTCGATCTGACCTCAAAGGTGTCTTTCAGGGGGATTGCTGTAATGTCATTTAGACAGAGAGCAGGGAGCCTTGTCAAGTAGGGCAGTGTTTGTGTATTGTAGCCATATTTAGTTGTGTGGGATGCCCTGTTAGCCTCATGGATCCTCAGCAGCCTGTGTTTAGCCTGATGAAGCGCTTCTGTCCCTGTCTGAGCCTGCTGCCACTGCCAGTAAGTCTCATCTGCCTGTAAGTCAAGAAAAATGCTTACAAAAGGATTATGTTCTTCTCTGCTGTTTGGAAGTGTTCTTTTTCTGCCTCTGCTTTGTGTTCCTGATGTTGTCTTTCAGGAAAACGAAAAGTGTTTGTAGAGTTTTGATGGATTCCTTTCATTGTCACCTGCTCCTCAGAGTCAGGACTGGATTAAGAGTGATGAGAGGCTTCTGCAGGCTGTGGAGCAGAACGAAGCCGACAAAGTCTCGGCCCTCATCGTCAAAAAAGGCCTCTGTCCCACCAAGCTGGATGCCGAGGGAAAGTCAGCGTAAGTTTGGCACTTTGATTTTTTTTCCTTGTAGCACTTAGAGAATATATTTATTTCATTTATTTAAGAGTTTGGTGTGATTGAGCGTTCCTGCTGGGACTGCAAATAAAGATATTTATCGAATCAAAACGGTTTAAAATGTTGTGTTTTATTTGTAATGAAAATCTTTTAAGACCCACGTTGATCATCTTTTGATCTGTTTTCAAAGCGTTCCCAGTGTCTTTTAATGATGATGATTCTGTTTTTAGGCAAAAGAAAAAATCAGTCACTTTCTAGGACATAGTTTCTGCAGCGTGGTAGGAGATCATTAGAAATTCACCTCTGAGTTGTTTTCAGGACTGTGGGGGCGGAAGCCACAGCTCACTTCCCATCATCCTGCTCGCTTACAGCCCCTCACAAAACTATGATCTTTTTTAAACCGCATTTTTTCATCTGCGTCTGATTCGAATAAAGAAATACTCAGAAATGCAATTTTGAGCTTAATTTTCTTTGTGTTTATCCTCCATCATCAGAACACCAATTTGATTGGAGTGGGTCTTTAATTCCTTTTGGAATCTCAAGGATTTCCTTCAAGAAAATGCAAAAGCTGGTTCCATTTGAAACCAAAACCCTGCAGCTGTGAAACAGATGCAATGACATGTAGATGAAACTCTATATTTTGCAAATGTCCTGCTGCTCTTCAGCTTTGTAGAACAGTGACGCTGCACGATAGCTTCCATCCACCCTGACGTCTGAACTCAGGTTTTAAAATGACCTGTTCATTCACCTTTTTTGTCACGCACATGCTATTTTTTTAATAAAATCTACTTTCCCAGCTATATTTAATATATTTATTCTTGTTTTTTAAACTACATTTGCCTCACAGACCTGTTTTGACCTGCTTTTGTCTTTTGCTTTCGATGTTTATGTGCTGTTTTGTTGTGGGCGGGGCAACGTAATTTAGTTTGGCGCTGCACAAATGACAAAAATAAAGAAATCTGAACATTTATGATACATTCAACAGATGATTGGTAAACTTCAATATAGCCGACATTGACTTTCCGGTTCAAGACACTTTATTTGGACAATAATATGCTTGCACTCTTGTGGATTTTGAATTTGGATCACCAAGAACAGTTTCTATTTCCATCATTCAGCATGCACTGGTGTCTGAAGTCTTTAATAAAATCTGGCCCAGGCTTTAAAGCCAATTCCATTTCTCTTTTTTTAATCAAAATAACAACTTTGCTGGTGAAAGCTGTAAAAGGTTTTGGGTTTTCATTAGAGATCAGGTTTGTTCGTCATTTTCTCTGCTGTGTTTCTGTCTCACAGGTTTCACCTGAGTGTATCCAGAGGCCGGCTCGACTGCCTGGAGGTTATCATCTCTCATGGAGCAGACATCAGTCTCCCTGATGGTGCTGGTGAGGTTCTTAAGGGTAAAAATGTTGCTGTAAAGGGAAAATAAAACATTTCATTCATTCTTCTTTTGATGTGCGTTTGATTAAAGGCCTGAGTGCGCTTCACCTCGCAGCCAAAAACGCCCAGTCTGAGTGTTTGAAGAGACTCTTGCAGGTAAATCTCTTTACAATTCTAATTAAAACATCAATTTCCAAATAAAATACAAACTAGGTAAAGACATTTTCCTGTTTTCACAGGAAAGGTTATCAGTGGATTGTTCTGACAGCATCGGCAGAACTCCTCTTCATCATGCAGGTACCAGCTACAAACAAACAATAGGAACCTGATGAATGGACCAAAAAACTCTCTGAACCACTCAAACACACATCAAACTTTTTCCTTTTTACTCACGTTTTAGACCAACTCTCTGCAACCTGAGACTCCGGACATGCGCCTTTTTTATTCCTGCATTTTGGCTCTTTGGCTTTGAAGAAAAATGTAAAAAAATTGAATTGACTATGAGTTTGTAGTTTTGGGTCATTTCTTTTACTTAAGTTGTCATTTATGTTTAGATCTTAAAGACCCACCCTGATCATCTTTTAATGTATTTTCAATCATTCCCAGTATTCTAATTATGATGATGCTCCTGTGCTGTTTTCTAGAACATAGTTTCTGCAGAGCAGCAGGAGTTCATTAGAAATTATTTGTGAGCAGAACCGTTGGCATGGAGCAACCCCGCCCCCCTTTCCCTCTTTGTTGCTGAGAGCTTGGTGCAGGTAGCTTGTGACCCGCCCAGCGTATTTTCTGCGTCACAAAGACAATCTTTTTCAATCAGCATTTTTTTCATCTGCTCCTGATTCACAATGATTTTAAAAAAACATTAAAAATAGGAAGACATTGAATTTTAATCTTCATTTTCTTTATATCTGTTCTCCATCATGGGAAAAATGCCATGAGAACATACTAAAAACACACTTTTCATCAGAGCGAGTCTTTAAACATGTCAGATAACTGAGCATAATGAAGGGAAAAGCTTGAATCCACTGTCAGTGTAGAGTACGCTTAAAGCTCATATTCCTATCCTATAAAACAGCATTTTCATGAATAGAGTTTTTTTCTTAAATGGAGTCTACATTGATGTTGTCATGTTTATATTCAATAGAATAGCTAGTAAAAGGGGAAAATGATGAAGGAGCACCAAAGCCAAACTGATGGAAAATGTCATGTTTGACTCTCTGGACAATCTGACTCGACACAGGGTGCATTTAATTTTTTAAAAGGACTTAAATGTGCTTAAATGTCCAAAAGCAAAAGACAAAAAAAAAGGTTTAAAATTGACTTTTTATGCTTTAATTTTATCCACAGCAGTCAGTGGCTGCCTCGACTGCTCTAAGATCCTTTGGGACTTTAAAGCCGATCTAGATGTTCAAGACAGTGTAAGTTTGACGTGACTTTTTGGTCCAAGTTTTTGTGATTGTTTTATCATTCAAGTAAGTGAAAATTTGTCCGTCTTCTTTTTGTAACATAAGGATGGAGCCACACCGCTGATCCTCGCCGCTCAGATGAGCAGAGTGGAGTTGTGTCTCTTCCTGTTGGGTCGAGGTGCTGATGTAAACGTGCAGGACAGTCAGGGAAGGTACTGAGAAGCTGCCGGATGTTCTGCTTTTCTTTGCCCTGCAGAGGATCCTCCTCTCGTGTTGCTTCATAGAAAGGTTCCAACAGGGGGAGAGCATGGCAGATGGAGCAAGGCAGCTGTTCTGAAATTAAATGTTCCTTTCTTATTTAGTCACGTCATTTAAGGAAAAAATTGCAAAACAGTACATCCTGTGAATAAGAGGTGTTGCAAAGTTTTAGTGTATTCAATGTATTCAAATGCTACGTTGTTATTTAGCAACACACGAAATCAAGTGAAATATAAGATAAATGTGATGACGTACGTCTGTCGCAGAGTCCATATCATGACTTTACCTTGTTGGGTTGTTTTTACTGAAGTTATTGTTGGTTGTTTCATTTAAAATTCTGACTGATCTTTTGTTGCTTTGTGTTGAAATTGGCAGATCTGCCTTAATGGTGGCATGTGAGAGTGACAGCATTGAGACGGTTGAGGCGTTGTTGAGGGGCGGGGCCAACGCACAACTGGTTGACTCTCTTGGACACAAAGCTGTTGACTACAGCATCGCAACAGGCAACCAAAGCATCATTCTCACACTGCAGAATGGCGTACCTCCAGGTACACAGTGAGTCTCTGATGAGAACTGTTTCAGACAGTTTCTATGTTCACACAGAAATATAATATTTATGAAATACTGGCAAAAAACTTAGATGAAATCCCAGGATTATGGCCAAACACTGAGGATAAAAATGCCGTTGCTGCACGCGTTGTAGATTTAATAAAAAGCTTGTGGAAAAGGGGAAGTTTGTAGAAACTGCTCCTTCTCAAACATATATTTTCATTTCAAACTTTGATGGCATCCTGTGCTGTAATGATCAAGAAACATCTCTGTTGTTTTTTGTTTTACAAAACTAACAAAAAAACAACAAAAAACTTTACAAAAGCAGGTTTTAAAATGAAAAAAGACAATCAGGGTGTTTTTAACATGTTTTTGTGGCATTTTTCTGATGATGGAGGACATACGGTAAAGAAAGAAATTGAAGCTTCTTTTGTTGTACCGGTGATGTTATGTTAAGGGTGTGAGAGGCTGGAAGCTGTGGTAGTCCTGGGGTCCAAATCACCAAGAAATCACTCGGCGCAAAGACCTATTGAAGATCCCAATAACAATTAAAAAAGTAAAACAAATAATAAAAAACAACATTGCGTTTTAGAAAAATCAAAACAAAATTCCAAAACATAAAAAGAAACAAATAAAAATGAAGCATTTTTTAAACCAAAGTAATGTCCAAAAATCTGAATAAAATGTTAAAAACCGGAAAAGCTTGTGCTTTTGGACATTCCAGATCGGATGGTGACATTTGAGTTTTGATGTTTGAATTTTATTAAATGCGTCTTCAATGTCCATACACTAAGAAAAGTTTCCTGATGAGTACGATTATATCCACTATCAGTTCATGACAAATAACTTGAAATGATGAACAAATCATAATTCATTCAGTGATCTCCCATAATATCTAACTTCAGTTTCTTACTGTGTTTCGTTTCTTAAGATTTCATTTCGATTGATGTAATTTACTTTTGTTTTTCAAAATGCTTTTTTTTTCTGTTTTACAGAGACTGGAATAAAATGTAGGTACTATGGGAATTTTTTTCCTTGTGACTGTGAGGCTTCTTCAGTTCAGAACTGTCAGTGACAGTGACAATAAGGCGGGCCATCATAGATGTGTGCTGAAGTGTGCGTCCCCCAGGGGTCAGTCCTAGGACCACTACTGTTTTGTTTTTTGGTAGTTGCTTTAGAATAGTGTCACAATGGCGACTAAAGTTATCATTTAATCAGCAGTACCTACCTTTTCCAGTGTCTTATTGTTTCATTTTTTTAAACATTTTATTTGATGTAATTTACTTTTGTTTTACAAACATTTCATTTTTTAGAATTGTCTTTTGGTTTCTGAAATGTTGTTTTGATGTTTTTGTTTTCTAAAATGTAATGTTGTTTTTATTTTCATGTTGTTCTTTGAATTGACATTATGTGATCTTTAATATGTTTTTACGTCGAGTGATTTCTTGGTGTCGGGTCTTCCACGACCCGTTCCTGGATAAGGGGAAGAGAACATGGATGGATAGATGGATGGATGGATGGATGGATGGATGGATGGATGGATGGATAGATAGATTTGTTGGTGTGATTTGCACTTCAGGGCCACCGTAGTAAGCTTGCGTGAGCACGCGTAAACACCTAGTAAACAGTAATGGGAAGTGGGGCAGGCTTGCAGTGCACCAATGGTCCCGCCCACAACTCTTGCCGCTCTGCAGAAACTATGTCCTAGAAAACGACACGTTTTTTATATTTGGGTAAAAACATCATCATCCAAATGAAAAGACCAAAGGGAATGCTTTGAAATAACTCAGATGAAGTGGGTCTTCCTGACCATCCGAATGTATAAACGATTCATTAGGAACATTTGATGTCGGTCTGTTGGAAAGTTTATTGTCTTTTTTTCTGCATGCGTACTTTGCTTCAGGCAGTGGAGGCGAGGAGGTAAAGTTGAGAAACTGAGTTTACAGCACACCAATCATCTCTGAGGTCGCGCCCTCATGCTGGTTGATCATATTGTGCATGATTTCCAATATGAAGTCATCATCTTTGTGTGCTGCTTTTTCTAAGCTGGCTTTACCGCTTCAAGCTTACGGCTTTTGTCCCTTCTCTTCGCTTCCTCTATGTTTCTTGTTAAGTGGAGCTCGTCCTTTGTTTGTCAGTGATCCTGCTCTCACCTTCACGCAGCTCACCCCAATCCCTACAGCTGCCTCATCGATGCAAGGCGGCACCACCCCTCGCAAACGGAAAGCTCCTCCACCGCCGCGCTCTCCTCTCCAGGTACCGTTCAGGCTTTGCAGCAATCAGAAGCATCTCTGCTGCGGTGGAACCAACCTTGCTTTCATTCTCACCTAACGGGGCTGACTTTATTTTTGTACCATTTTCTGGATGAAATAACAAAAGCGTTATCTCATCTACCTCTTCATTATCAAAGTCAGCCATACAGGGACATCCCATTGACTGTATCAGAGAACTGGACAGAGTGAACGCTTTACTTCCTGCTCCAACCAAATAAAGTCAATTCAGTCACCATTTTTTTGTGATACTGAACTGCCATTTTGGAGCAGATGTCATCAGTAAGCAGGGATTGGTCAGAGGCGGTCTGAGTCAACGTTTCTATGGCAACCACTCTCGTCAGTTAGGACTGAGCTTGTCGGAAGGCCACACCCCTACCAATTGAAAGAGAGCTATCCCAAATCTGTCAAACGTTTTGAAAGTTGGGGGTGGGGGTCAGCAGGCTCCTCCTACTTTTATGTCGGCCCATTTATAACTTTAATAGCCTGGTTGTTCTGACCAATAGAATGACTGAGTGAGAGCTGTCTACGGGAGTTAGGCTTCTTGGAGCCAGCGGGTACTTCCTGTTTGGAACGCCGGGGGCGAGGGGGCACTCAGTCCATTTCTGATGTACAGTCAACAGGGCATCCATATTTTCCCTATCCAAGGATTTATTCTCTTCACACACTTTGTAATCCTGCAGGGTTTGCCACCGTCTCCAAAACCTCGGAGTCCTGCTCCATCTGCGCGGTCTCCTGAACCCCAGAAGTCTCCTTCCCCCTCAGAAATGCAGCAGACCCCCCAGGTCGGCTCTGCAAATGTTCCAGAGTTTTTCTCCAACCTGATTGGAGTCCTGCCTGTGAGACCTTTCTTGTTTGCTTGATGAAGGCTGAGGACGAAGAGGTGTTTGAGGAAATCCGTCGGCTGCGTCTGGAGAGAGGCCGTCTGCTTCAGAAGATCAAAGCTTTGGAGCAGCAGCAGCAGAGCGCCCTCTCCGCCTTGGAGGAGGTGGAGTGCAGCGGGGAATACTGTCAACAGCAAACTTTCCCTGCACTTTGCTATAATCTTTTCAGTCTTTAGTCTTCATTTAAACATTTGTCGGTAAAATTCAATGTCCTAACCAGGAGTTTGACATGTTGAACAGCTGTCCCAGCTGAAGCAGCGTCTAGAGGAGGCAGAGGCAGAGAGGGACAAGCTGCTGGAGGAGCTGAAGGGGGGGCATGTTATTGGAGCGAGTGACTCTGAGGATATGGATGAAATGTTTGACTTCCCAGGTATGCAGACCTCATATGTTCTTTCCAGTCCCTAACACAGCTCCTGCTTCCCTACAGTTTATCTGCTTCGCCTGGAAGCTACGTCAGTCAGTTTTTTCCTGCTGTGTTCTCTTGATCTTTCCTTTTAGAGAAGCTTCTCTCCAAGCGCTCCAGAGCCTCCCTGGCTCAGGATGAGGCTGAAACGGACTCGGACTCAGCCCGCCGCACTCCAGGTTCCGCAGATCCAGAAACAGTCTCTGAGCTCCGCAGACAAATCGTGGAGCTCACATCAGAGAACTCTGAACTTGTTCTCAAAGTGCAGGCAAGCCCGAGCTTTCACAGCCCCAAAATGATGCACACAATATACTGTACAGTCAGTTCAACACACAGATCGTTGGAGCCCTTAAATTAAAAGCATTGTGGGTAAAGTGATTATCAAATGGGTCTGTGGCAGAGGTCCTGTTCCAGGGGAAGCCAAGTGCTCTGAATGGAGCATTAGCAATTTCCTCCTCAGTGTTAAACCGTCCCTCTCTGCTGGACTAATGCACTTAGCTAATTGTGTTCACTCTGGTATAAATAAAGCAGACTGTCACCAAATGCAGATGTAGATGGGGGGCGGTCATTTGGATGCTTTGGAACAGTGGAAACGTGGCTTTAACAGGTCGAAGTTGAGTGTTTAACATCTCCGTAAAGTCTGACAAATGATCAGGAGCGCCTGAGACCCAAAACCTCTATGAGAGATGGGATGAGAGGAGCTCTTTTGTCCAGGACACCGCCTTTACATTCTGAAAATCTTCCAATAATGCTTTAAAAAAGTTGAAAGGCCCACTCCAATTATTTCCAGTGGTCTTGTCATCATGATGATCCTGTTTTTAACCAAAATCCAAAAACATGTGGCGTTTTCTACGACATAGTTTCTGCAGAGCAGCAGGATTTTATGAAAAATTCACCGTTGGCATGGAGCAACCCCCCCTCTTTCCCCTCCTTGTTGCTGAGAGCTCTCTGTTTAAGCGAAAAAAGGGAGCTTGGTTTATATATGTTTAAAATATTGATATTTAAAATACAAAGTCCCACTGCTGGTCCTTTAACTTACATTATATCAAGATAGAAAAGAATTTCTTGAAATAACTCCTCACAAAGCCCCACACACGTGTTGTTCTAAGTTTAGGATCAAGAGACTTTTGGCACCACCAACAGTCCTCTCTGGTTCTACTTGAAACCCATTTTCTATCAGGGATTCAAACCCGGTGGCTTCTGAGGTTTGTGTAAAAGAGTGAAAACCATTTTAAGTCGTTGATATAGATTGCATCTGCTTTTTAGATTAACATTAGGCCTGCACAATGTGAGGAAACTTGCGATGTTCCAAATCAAAGATCAAGTTTCAATAAGGATATGAACAAATGGCAAAACAAAAAAACAACAAATACATTATTTCCATTTCACTGCATCCGTTTTATTTCAAGACCAACTCCAAAAGAAGTCACGTTTTTAGTGTTTTTAACATCTTGTAGCCTTTTTCTGATTATGGAGCACAAACATTTTCAGATATTTCTTGATTTTTTTAGTCTCATCCCATCTTTCAGTCTTGTATGTCTGAAATAGAATATATAGTGACAAACAAATTTTTGTGTGTGTCTCTCATATGCATGAATATGAGTTTGCAAAAATCTGTAACGGCTAAAACAAAAAAACATTTGAATACCTTTTTTGTTTTGTTTTAGTAGACTTTTTAAATCTGTTTAATATTTACTGTTAATGTTTTCATCATTTTTTGAAAGGTTTTTAAATAGATGACAACCGCTGCGTTGGTGAATTCAGTTTGTCTTTGGCTGGATTTTGATTAAAGTCTGACTTTGGGACGAGAGATCAAAAGAAAAACTATGAATCTGATTTTTGGAAGAAAAGGTTTGTTATTTAGGTGGTTGTTTTTTAACTCTTCCTACAGATGTTGGAGATGTTTGAGAAAGATGACACGAACATGCAGGCAACCAGCACGGACTCCGTTCCTTTAGCGCAGTATGAGACCCTTAGGAAGGAGTACGAAGCCCTCCAGGAGCGCCTGGCTCAGGAACAGGCTTCAGATGGGGACTCCACCGCAGCTGAGGAGCAGTAAGACTGACTAACTTTCATGTTTACCTCAGCGGTCCTACACATCTTTATTAATACCAGCTTCAGACCAAAAGTGAAGTTTTTATGTGATCTCATTGGATACTTGGATAGATTTGTATCATTAACCGCATTGCTATTAATTCTAGGGGAGTTTTATTGATCTATTTAAAGATTCCAAAATACTTTGTTATTTGAAAATTGGCCAATAAGTTCTGATTTTAGAGCAATTTGAATTTAGGTATTTACAAGGGAAGTCATTAGTATAATTATAGTTAAAACAGCAGAAACATAAGATTTTTTCCCCTCTGATTTGATACTATACCACCTAAAATCCATTTAGAAAGGTAACATATTAGGAAAGATTTTAAAAATAAAAGCTTATTACAAAAACACAATATACAGGGATCATTTATCATGAGTTACATTCTAAACATAATCTACAATATGTGAAGTCTTTGAAGAAGTTATCTTTTTTTTTTTTTACAATAATTATAGATTTTTTAAGGCAGTAAAACTCCTCACTACACACTTTCTACACTTTTCTCTCTTGTTTAAGCTCTCAACGTTCAAATCTTTCTAGAAAAATAAGTCCAGTAATTGGAGAATGAAAAAGATCTGATTGCAATTGAAGATTTATGTAAATTTGTTAATTCATTCTAAACAGGAGACATGACATGGGGGAGATTGATTGACAATGTTCTACAGCCAATCAGGATGCACAACATGCAAAACTGCACAAAAAAACTTAAGATGAACTGCAATATAGGTAGGGACCACTTTAACAAATGAATAAAATGCAGGACAATTTAAAAAACTAAATGAAAACATCAATAAAAGGGCTAAAGCATGGTTTGTTTACTAACATCAGCAGAAATAATCACGAGCCAGTATTCAGTCACGTGACTTCATGGGCTGATGGTACAAATCCCTGCCATCCTCGCTTTAACAAACTTATCTTCAAGTTTTATGTAGGTTTATTGTCTCTAGGGATGCTTTGTCTGATGATAATTGCATTGATTAAGCATCAATGAATTTTCAAAAGTGATAAATATTGGTAAACGACTTTTGCATAGTAAGCAGTGGAGAAGCCTGTGTGCAAACTATGAAGCTTTTGAAAAAGGTTTAGTGTGGGACAAATGTCTGAAATGAGTGAGAAGATGGTTCAAATCCTGGCTGGGTGCTTTCTTCATCCCACTTGTGCATGGGGGCCACAGTCCAGAAACATGTGAAAGGTTGAAGCGCTAGGTTGTCTGTTTGTTGAATCCTCTGTGATGAACCGATCCTCTTTGGACCCCCCCCCAAATGTTGACACGATTCCTTGTCAACGTGTTACCTTTAACTTTCCGTGTTTTGAAGAAGCAGCCAGAAGTCCCAGACAGCGAGTGCCCATCCAGAAAGCACAAAAGCCCTGAAAGAGAAGCTCCGCAGCATGGAGGAGCAGTTGGCCTCTTCTCAGTCTGAGCTGGAGGAGCTGAAGGAGCAGATGCGACTTGGGGTACTTTCCGTGGAGTGCGGGGAGGGGGATGTTGCAGCAACAGTTGCTCAAGCTGCAAATCCGGACCAGAGCCAGGAGGCGCAGCAGCTGAGAGCCAGGGTGACCGAGCTAGAGGAGGAGCTCTTGAACCGAACGGGTGAGGCTGAGGGTCAGAGCGGGGAGGACGGTGACATAATCAAACAGCTGACTGAGAAAGTGAAGGTACTGCAGGCTGCCCTGGATCAGAAGGAGTCTGTGCAGGAGGAGGACAACAGCAGGGAAGCAGAGGAGACGCTCAAGTCTCTTCAAGACAAAGTTGTTGAGCTGGAGGCAACCCTGGCAGAGAGTAGGACATCAGGGCAGGAGGGGGAAGATTCAACAGATGGATATCCGGTCCACCGCCTTCAGGAACGTGTGACTGAGCTCGAGGGTGAGCTGAGAAAGCGTGTGCCGCGCTCGGAGCTGGAAGAGGTGCAGGTGACTCTGGGGATTCAGTGTGAGCAACTGGCCAGAGAGCGAGCAGACGCTGCTAGAAGGCTCAATGATGCCCTCCTAGAGCTTGAGAGGCTCCGCCCTCCTCCACGTGGAGATGGCGACAATGAAGAAGAGGAGGACCATTCGGAGAGCTCCGAACCCTCTGTCATGTCAGGTGTGCAAACTTATCTCTATTTGAGCACCGAATAAGCATTGATAACCACGATGTCACATCTCCGTTCAATCAGAGCACTCCAGACGCACCTTAGCAGCCGTGAGAGAAGAGCTGGAGGTGGCCCGGCAGGAAGCAGCGCAGGCTCTGGAGTGTCTGTGCGCAGAGCGCGAGGGTCGGGCGCAGGATGCCCTGCATCAGGGAGATGCTGTGCCTCTGTCGAAGCACAAAGAGGCGCTGTCTGCAGTTTCAGAGCAGCTAGCTCAGACTCTGCAGGAGCTTCAAGAAGAGAGAAGTCTGAGGGCCAGTGCTGAGGAGAAGGCTGCCAGACTGCAGGAGGGCGCCTTTCCCAAAGAGGAGCATGACAAAATCAAGGTCAGACAACTTACAGAATCAATCAGGGCACTTATTTAACAAATTTGTCAAATACATATAAATACAAGGAAATTACCTTTATGTCACATTTGTTGCAAATAGAAGAAATTCAAGTTTATATTTTGGAATGAATAAGAATGAGGGTCCAAAGTAAGAAAACAAAAGCATGGAATTTAATAAAATAAGACATTGAATCAAGTCTTTCATTTCAGTTTTTCTTCTATTTTTCATCCAGAAACACATTATATAAATGTTTGTCACATATATCCACAAATCTAGTTTACTCTCATAGATTCACCTCACATTAAAGTTTCATTTTTCTGGGTATCATAATGTAACAAGTGTTTGCTGTATTTTAGGCAGAGCTTGAGCGCATCCTACAGGCCACTGAAAGTAGTGCAGCTGCAGCTCGGGATGCTCTGAATGAGAAGGAGATGGAGCTGAGAGAGCTGAAGTCTCAGAAGGCTGCAGAACAGGGTCTGATCTCCAAGGAGGACCACGAGGCCCTGCGGCTGTCCCTGCAGGCAGAAATCAACGCCATCTCTGCTCGCTTTAATGATCTCACTCGGAAACACGAGAAGACATGCACAGAGGTAGGTGTTTGACCATTAGCTGTATCTGAGAATGGACTGAGTGAGTGTGATGTCACCCGTAAAAAAGGGCTTACTTCCACATCCAACTAAATGAAGTCATTTTTTTGTTGCATTCGGCCATGTTAGGCCATGACAGAAGTGTTATGGTAACACAGTGACATTCTAATGTGAATGCTGGACATAGACTGACTCTTATCTTCACACTCGAATAGTGATACTTCTTTTTTAAAGACCTGACCTCTAGTTGCCATTGTTCTAGAAATGTCACATGATCGGGGAGGATTTGATTTAGTTCACCTGCAGGATTTTTTCTGTGAGAGTTTGTGTATGAAGAGAGAATGTTCTTGTTCATTTGTTCTTCATTTATCATGTTTCAAGAATAGACTGGTCCAACCTTAAAGTCACTAAATAACCATTGATATGTCTTTCATGCTCTCTAAGGATCTTATTAATCAATACATACAAGAAAAAATACTTCCTAAGGTGCCTGTACAGCCTCACATTTTACCACCACACTGGAATTTGATGAATCCTGAAGGGAAATATTTGCTAAATGTAAATGATTTTTAAGGATCATTTTACATTTATAACCTGAGATTGGATAATATGCATACTTTTCTAAAAACTACATAAAAGATTAAATCTTGTTGTTTGTGATGGGGCTTTAGAAAACAAAAGAAATCCTTTCAGCCTGAGATCTGAAGCCACAAACTCCACGATAAACCTTGGAGAGTTCTACACACAAGAGTTCAAACCGAATTCTTTCACTAAAGGAAGAGCATCACAATTCACTATAAAATACGGTTTCACTTCAACTTACAACATTTTATGTTTTTTTTTGAAGATGTCATGTTAAACAACCACATAGTCATTTTATAAATGAATGTTTTCATACACATTTCTGCCTCACACTGTAATAAAAAATGTTGTCAAGGAAGCAGAAACCTTTGAGGGTCTTAGAAACTGTAAATGAAACTTGCGTAACAACAGAATAACACAACTCCCTAACTGGTTCAGGTGTTTCAGGTCCAGAGGGAGGCGCTCTTCCACAAAAGCGAGCGACAGGCGGCTGAGTCCCAGCTGGTGGCGGTGCAGCAGCAGCTCTCTGAACTCCAGGCACAGTCCAGTCACATCCAGGAGCTCCACAAAGACATCCAGGAGTCCCAGGGCCTTGTGAAGGAGAAGGACCGCAAGGTGAGCGACCATGGACCCAGGAAGGTCGGAGGGCAGGAGGGTTGAAGGGTCAACTCATTTGGATTTTGCAGATTACAGAGCTGTCTAAGGAGGTGTTCCGCCTGAAGGAGGCACTTGGAGCTCTCTCACCTCCTCTCGGTATCCCCTCCTCTTCTTCTTCATCTGCCCATCATGGTAACCCCGGGCAACAAGTGGCTCTGCAGAACAGAATTGCTATACTTAACCAACAGCTCCAGGTGAGAAAAGTTGTGCTAGAGAAATGTATGAATGTATGAAAAAAAATGTTTTAAAAACATTAAATCTCTTTATTACGATGGCGTCTTAGGGCCACCATAGAAGAAATGTTAAAAACTACGTATGAGAACAGAGTCGTAAAAGCATGAGAAAAAAGTCAAACATTTACAAGGACAGTCTTAAAATTATGAGAAGAAAAAAAGTCAACATTTCATGAGAATAAATTCAATAAAATAAAGTTGGTGTAAGCCTTTATCCACATTACCTGCCGACTGAATCCGTCAATACAGCCCTTCACGGCGATGCTATAGAGAATGTTGCTATTTTCTTGGTAAGCAACCTTTTGCCTCATAAATGTATGACTTTATTCTTGTAAATGCTCAATTTATGCCTCATCAAATTCTAAGGCTGTCCTTTATCACCGGTTCTGTTCATAGTCTTTATGGACAGAATTTCTAGGCACTGCCAGGGGCCGGAGGGGGTCTGGTTTGAGAACCACAGGATTTCCTCTCTGCTCTTTGCAGATGATGTTGTCCTGTTGGCTTCATCGAGCCAGGACCTCCAGCATGCACTGGAACGGTTTGCAGCCGAGTTTGAAGCTGCTGGGATGAGGGTCAGCACCGCTAAGTCGGAGACCATGGTTCTCGACTGGAGAATTTTGTCCTCTGTGGGTGGGTGGAGTGCTCCTTCCCCAGGTAGAGGAGTTTAAGTATCTTGGGGTCTTGCTCAGATCAGAGATTAGAGCGTGAGATCGACAGGTGGATTGGAGCGGCGTCCGCGGTTAGGCGGTCACTGTATCGGTCCGTTGTGGTGAAGAGAGAGCTGAGCCAGAGAGTAAAGCTCTCAATTTACCGGTCAGTCTTCTTTCCTAAACTCACCTTAGAGATAAGGTGAGAAGCTCGGTCACCCGGGAGGAGCTTGGAGTAGAGCCGCTGCTCCTCCACATCCAGAGGAGCCAGTTGAGGTGGCTCGGGCATCTGTTCCAGATGCCTCCTGGACTCCTCCCTGGGGAGGTGTTTCGGGCATGTCCATCTGGGCGGAGTATCTTTGATGCTGCCCAGGCATCTCGGTCCCGGATGAGAGAAGGAAGACAACATTTTAACTTTATTCTCGTAAAATGTAGACTTTGCTTCATAATTCCATGAGTTTATTTTCTTAAAGTTTTGACTTTTTTCCCACATAATGTTATGATTTATTCTAGTAAATGTTTGACTTTATTCTCATATGTGTCTTTTGTTTTTATTTTGGTGGATCTAACACTCCGTCGTACTTTGTGGTGAATTTCAACGGTTTGACTTTTGCAGGATTGGGAAAGAAAGCACAAACAGGTGGTCGCTGTGTATCGCTCCCATTTACTTTCAGCTGTGCAGGTCAGTTAATTTATTCAATGCAAACTCAATAATTAAATATATATCAGAGGGGAAGCTTTACATGCTCACTAACAACCCACTCCGACAAAAAAGGTGTTTTTGGTGTTTTTAACATGATCTTGTGGCATTTTTCAAATATAACCAAAAGAAAATTACACTTAAAATGTCATTTCTGAGTATTTCTTTATTTTATTTTAATCGCTGTGAATCAGGAGCATAAATAAATGACATTGGAAAGATCTTATAGGTGTGACAAAGAACCTTTAACGACAAGCCACAACACTTTGAAAATAGATCAAAAGATGATCGGAGTGGGACTTTAACCTAATAAACATGTAACGTTTAGTGGGTAATAAAGCATAAAACAACTGAAGATATTTTTGTCCTTAAAATGCTATAATATTGTTTGTGCTTTTGTTTTGAAACCAGGGTCACATGGATGAAGAGGTGCAGCGTCTTCTCTTTCAGATCCTGAGGATGTCACAGCAGGGACAATGAAGTCGTTCTCCTGCAAAACAGCAGCTTCAGCTTTTTAACCTACGTTGTCAGAATTAACAGGACCTTGTTCACAAAGTCAAACCCTGCAGTTCTGTGGTCAGATTTTGCTGCATGTGACTCGTATTCCAACCTAAACATCAGTTTAACGATGCTAGAGCAATAATTACGCAATCACATGACTCAAAGAGGAGTGCCTTTGTAAGGAGTTTATAAAAACAGGAAGTGCGTGCAGATAAAGTGTTTATTTTGATGGCAGAATCCTGCTCTGATGGTGATACTCGACTACTCATTTTATATCATCTTGTTATAATAAAGATTACTGCTCTGCACATGCTTATTTTCATGACTGAATGCACAGAGTTCCTAATTTAGCTAGTTTATCTTATTACTATTTATTATTCTTCTTTTTGAACTGAGTCTCCTAACTTAGTTTTATTTTAAAAAGGTTAGAATAATATGAAATTTTGGGTCATAATATATTTTAATATGAAAACTTAACCTGGAAGAGCAAAAGAATTATGTTGAATGATATTTACAGACGTTTTTACACGTACAAAACACACACACACACCAAAACACAAACCTCTCACAAAGAGGCTTTAACAGATGGTTTTCTTACTGATTATCCTATCAGAACTTTTCTCCGGTCTCTCAATAGCCAATGAGATTTCAATATGTGACTGCGTGAGCTGAAATGTCAGTCATACTTCAAGTTCCCTCATGGCAAATCTTTAATGTACCCATAATGCAACTCACCACTGCCATGTCTGGAAAAGAGCTCTACAAAAACATTTTCTTTGTTTGTTTTTTTTTACATTAGTCGTTTGTAAAATGATCAAACAATCTCATTTTAATCTGATTTAGCCTCTAAAAACATTTATGTTCACAATCAGACCAACTGTGCCTGCTGACAGCTTCTGTAAATAAGTAAAATACTCATATTTAGCTTTTGTTGCTTTTGTTGCTTTGTTCCATCCCATTAAACTGATCAGTTCATGTTTTTAATCTGCTAGTAAAGCAAAGGGACATAAAAAATATTTTCTTTACATCAAAGTTATCTAAATAACTATTTAGATATATTACCGACGTTTGCTAAACAGCATAAGAAAATGTTTGTTCAAAAAATGTTTTTTTCTCTTTTTAAATCAAGTCTTTTTAGTTTTTAAATCTCATGTTATTTTATTTTTTTATCAAAAAACCCTTAAAAATTAGAGACATTCACAAGTTGAACAATCATATCCAATTAACTGAATACTAACGAGATAAAACTAAGAATGGAAGCTTGAAATAGAAGGTTAAAAAAACCATTATGATTTAAGATCTATACATTTTGGATCTTGGATTTCTCTCAGCATTTCCTGGAAATGACAAACATTTCTGCTAGATATTTTTGTAGTGTGACTGTTCTTTCCTGACTGACCTGAATCTGTTTTGTTCCAATGTTATGATCATCTCACTAAAATACTTGAGCCAAAAGCTACAAAAACTGGGAAAAGTCTATTTTAACTCAGAGAGCAGACCCTCTGTGGTTATACCAGAAGAAATAATGAAAGTAAAAAAAAAAATACAATTTGGAACTTAATTTTGTCAATTAAATATGGAAAAAAGGAATCAATTTGCTTAAATGGCATAAAGTACAAAACATATTTCTGTTCTTTTTCTCTGCACTGACAGGTAAGAAATTAAGAAAACAAAAACTTCAAACGTTCACAATTTCCACCTTATGTTTCTAGAGAATAATTCACAACCAAAGGAGAAATTTGGTCTCCGAGTGATTTGAAAGCATAATGTTAAAAAAAAAAGATTAAACAGAGAAAGAAACATCAATTTTGCTTAGTGAGTGTATTATTTTGTAAACTGGCAGCTCTTGAGATGCTGCTGGCAGGAGAAAGGTGTTGATTGGTTAATCAGTCTTTAATCTGTCAAATGTCATAATATAAGAGTTGTTGAGGGCAGAAAAATATATTCAATGACAGAAAACGTGTTAACAAATGTGCAAAATAGTTCAAAAGCTTTAAATCATATTTTTTATGGATCCACAAATACTTGTTGTCTCCAAAAATCTTTTTTACTCAATTTACACATTGCAAATCATTTGCAATCAAAAAACACGTTTTGCTTGTAGATGTAAAACTTCTGTGCATTCGTGGACATCAGTTTACCACCACAAACTATTTAAGAAGGTAAAATAATTCCTCTACTGTGTTGCTTAAACAGCATGTGCTAATTTGCAAGCTGTTTTTATTCCCTGTTTTCTTCCACAAGAAGAGTTTTTAGAAAGTTTTTATCTGGATCCAAGCAAACGGATCAGTATCTGATTTTGGTGGTTGTGAATCAGCAGAAACAGAAATCATTGGGCTTCCACCTGCTGACATAACCTCATTTTTGCTTCATCAGAGACTTAGCTGGTAGTGCTGACTGAAGAGCGAGCAGCTGACCTCACCATCCTGTATATGTGATGGTTGATAAATCACTTATTAGTTTTACTTTTGTATTCTAATAAATCACTTTTGTGTTTTTGTCCAGCATGTTTGACTGATTTGCCCCTGATAAGAACACACTCAGCACAAGCTAATAAATCCAACTTCTTTTAGTGTAACTGTCCCTGTAGGCCTTAAAAGTAAATGGAAATATACACCAACAGAGCAGACTAGGCCCTGGACCACTTTCACTTTTAATTCTCCAGTTTTTAAGCTTTTATTGAGCACTAGGCGTCTGATCTTTCAAACGTCCTCATATTTGAAATGAGGAGCTGGTTCCAGTGTAGATCCTCTGAAATAAAACTTTTGTGGCAAAATAGAAATGTGAACATTTGTCCAAAATCAACAAAAAATGCCAGAAAAATATTCAAAGACAAGTCATTTTTAATTCCCCCCCCCGCTGTTTTAAAGTGAGTTTATTGACAAAAAGCCATTTAGTCACAAAAGAAAAGTCCCTAAAAATTCCTGAGAAAGCAAAGTGAGGGATATCAAAATAATAATAATAATAAATGAATAAGAATGACATTTGAATCCAGCCTTGCATTATTCTCTCTGTGCACTGGAGGTTGAAGGTTGACACCAGGAACAGTGATGACCCTTAAAACAGGTTCTCAGTACATGTAAAGAAAACGTAAAATTACATTCATTACGTTAAACAGTGACAAAATCAGGGTTGAGCGCTGTTGAAACTGCTGACATGAACATGATTTACAGACAAAGAGCAATCCGTCTGAGTTATTAATTCCTGAGAAGGGCCAATTTAAAGAAATCCAACTTCCTTCGGTGGAATCAGAGGAGAAAAATTGTTTAGTGACTTTTATGAAAGAAAACCTCTCATGCCTCTGATGCAGGACAAGAATCAAGAAAGCTCTAAACATGTGTTAGTACCATTAATTGTATATGGGGACTGGAATGAGTGCCCCCCCATCGTTCCAAGCAGGAAGTGGCTCCAAGAAGCCAAAATCCCAAAGACTTTAATAGAGTAATAAACAGCTATTACGCTGTCATTATGTTGGTCAGAATAACAATTCTTGCTCTTTTTTTATCATTATCTTGATAATCCTCTTTTTTTTCACATTTTTCTATAGTTCAAGTTATTCAATGTATAAACTGGCCAATCAGATACCTTGATTAAAAATAGGTGGAGCCTGCTGGCCTCCACTTCAAAACTTTTGACAGGTTTTGTGTAGCCCACTTTCAAGTGGTAAGGGTGTGGCCTTGTAACAAGCTCACTCCTGATTGGTGAGAGGGGTTGCCATAGAAACTTTGATTCAGACCGACTCGGACCAATTACTGTTACTGACGACTTCTGGCTCCAACATGGCGGTCTGTGTATCATGAAAAAATGGCGACTAAATTGGACCCTTTGCTGTGGATGTACTCACACCCGCACACTCCAGTTCTCAGATACAGTCGATGGCTAGTACTCAGCTCAACGCAGAACTATGAATCCTGAAGTATTTAGTGTTCATTGGCATAGCAAGACCCATTTCTCTTTTGCATTAGGAGCATAACTGCACATTATGTACACCCTGACACACAAGCCTGTCAGTTATTAAGGCACTAAAGTAGGAGGAGTCTGAGAACTCATGAATTCAGACAGTTTGAATCCAGAAGTTCAGTGTGAAACACAATGCACTGTTTGCCGTTACGTTATGGAACTTTGTCAGATTATGAACAAATTCTCACAATCAAAATCATAAACGAGTCACAAATGAAATCACTGAGTTAATTTCCCATGATCCTGTTCTGTTCTCATCCTGATCCAGCACACGGCTTCAGCCCATCTTCACCTGCAGTCACTCCAGTCAGGAGTGTTGGAGCAGGAACACACGTGGAACATGGAGAGGGGAGACTGGGTATAGCCTTTTCATTGCTGTATGTTATTCTCTTTAAAGGATGCTTTGAAACAAGAACATTTGCTTCTGTTTTCCTTAATGCAGCGCTGAATCGTGTTTTCTGTTCCCTTTGGGCCAAAAAGACGCTGTAGATGGATGAAGACATGAAAACAACCCTTTCAGTCCAAAGAGGAAGTCTTCTGATTTCCTTCATACAGTCAGAGACTGAACAGATTTGGAGTCCCATTGGAGAATTGCTTTCAATTCTGGTGTTGTCCATGTCAGGTAGAAGGATGATCCTTGTACTTAGGGGTGTTGGTTTCCTCATAGCATGGCAAACACCTCTGCAGGACACGTCTTCTTCACATGTGGACGCTTTATTCCACAGAAAATGTTCTAAATTTGGTTCCTCCTCCTCCTCCTCAGTTCAGATAGCTCTGCCATGAGACACTCTTAACCCTGGTTCCTCTGTTAGGTTAAGTGATTCATGCTGTGGACTGCTATGTGGCTGATGTCAAATATTTGAGTTGGCATGGCAACCAGGAGGCAACAAAAGCTGCAGATGATATGGAACACCTGTCTTTTCTCAGGAGTTTGGGTCGATGGGGAAAAGAAGAAGCAGAGCTTCCAAAAGTTCATGACTTCCAGATTCCAATTTGAGAGTTCCCTGAAAAATGCTAGAGACAGAAGGATGACGGAAGTGCATTAGCATTTATCCTAGCAGTATAGTAAGAATGCCACTTTAATCAACTATTATCCAGTTAAAGCAAATTATGACGTAATACAATTTCCGAATACTCAAGTAAGAAAATGTTATTTTCCTAAAAGTTTACTTAAAATTTTCCAAACTGGCCCATCACATTAGAAAGCATGCATCACATTCTCACACACCACACAGATGTCTTCTTAAAATTGATCAGTTACATGGACAAAAACAAAATATGATATAAATACTAATATATTCTTTTCTTGCAAATCCATTGACTGTATATGAGAACTGGACTGAGTGACCCCACCCCTCCTGGTGTTCCAAACAGGAAATACCTGCTGGCTCCAAGCAGCCAAAATCCCATAGACTTCTATAGAGCAATAAACAGCTGTTACACACTCATTCAGTTGGTTAGAATAACCATTCTTGATACTTTTTTTTTTACATGTTCTTGATAATCCTATTTTCCCCCAATTTTTAGCATAAGTTATTAAAGTTACAAACTGACCAATCAGATGGCTCAATAAAAGTAGGTGGTGCCTACTGGCCTCCTTGTTCAAAATGTTTGATTGACAGAATCTCCCAAGCCCGCCTTTAAGTGGTCGGGGTGTGGTCTTCCAACAGGTCCAGTCCTGATTGGTGAGAATGGTTGCAATAGAAACGTTGACTCAGAACAATCACTGCGTACTGATGACTTCTGGCTTCAACATGGCAGCATCCATATTGTGAAAAAAATGGCGACTGAAATGACTTCATTTGGTTGGGCTCTCCTGAGTAAACCGTTTTCTATGGGTGATGTCACACTCACTCAGTCCAGCTCTCATTTACAGTCAATAGGAGCGTCCCAAACTAACCATATTTTGCCAATATCCATTCCAAGGTGCATATGAAACACTGCAGTGAGAATAATATGTGCAGCTTACCATGAGACTCACTGCTTCCTCCTGACCACTTGTTTCAGATGAAGCTCACTCTCTGCCGCTACGATGGGGAGCCCGTTCTTCAGGTGATATGATATAAGATGGCTTATGCTCTCAAACAGCATGTCTTTTGTCCGAACCTTAATGAGGATAAACCTTTGATTCATTTGTTCAAATGAAAGCTAGGCGGTTTGCTGAGAGACTCACCACTCCCTCGGGGTCCACCAGCAGCAGATGTTTGGGCAGGCCGCAGTGCATGCCGGTTAGAACATACTGTCCTGGGTTGGTGGTGCTCTCACGAACCAGAAAGTCTCCGTCTCGCACCAGCAGTTTCTCAGCGTCTCGCCGGCTCATGCGACTGTGGTACCAGGGCTCCCTGCGGAGCTGCTCCTCATTTGGGGCCACGGGGGCTCTGCGTCGAGGAGGGCTGGGCCACTGGTCCTCCAGAATGGGAGCAACCCCCCCTCCAGCTTGCGAACCAGCTCCACCACAAGCCTCGTGCAGTTTCAAGGCATCCTCAAAGGGCCCTGCAGGGACAGAAAATGTTCACCAAAGAGTTCAAATATTTTAACATCATTTTGTCATTTTTATACTACAAGGCAGTACTCACTCATGTCAAAGAGGTCCTTCTTAGGACTGTCCTTTGGCCCCCTTTGTCCATCTGCTCCCTGAGCATCCAGGTGTTCCAGACTCTGGGTGTTCACATACTGGTGCTCCTCATAGTCCTTGCTGCCTGTTGGTTGACCGTCAGCACACAGGTACCCGTCTAATAGCAAACGTATCACTCAGTTACCTCTCGTTAGACAGCTTTGTGCTTGTGTTTGCACGCGTTAGCATTGTGTGCTAAAACAGACTTTACTGTTGGAAACTTGGTTTCTTCTAGTGGGTAAATCCACAACTGAAAGTCAAGTTTCAGCAGCATGTAGACGTTTACTCTCTTCAAGTTTCAGCTGAAATTAAAGTGACTTTCCAATATTTTCTGTATGGGATAAATTTCTCTCAATGTTGAAGCGTAAATTCGGTCCTGACTGAAGGACCACATCATTTTTCTGATTGCGTCTTTGTGTGATCTCCTCTCAAAAAACAAAAGTTCAAAATCTAAAAGACAAAACTTAAAGTCACGTGTTGGGGCTTTCCAAAGGAAGTTTTGCAATTATTATGGAATGCCCACAAGACAAATGGCTTGGCTGTTGTTTTGTGGTCATTTTTGCACATTATGGAAAAGAAAATTTTTGTTTGAACAATATTCATGAAATTTCACATTCAGGCCACCAGATTAAATATACAACCACCAACAAAGTTTTGTTCACCTTTGACCTCAGGAAGAGGCCGCCATCTTGAATTCTTCTACAAATGTAAACTCCACATGGGGATTTCAATCTATCGCCACCTAACTCCTTGAGCATCACTGGGAAGCAGTTTGGGAAAAATGTTGGATTTAGAAGTTCTAGATTTTGAACTGCGCGAGCGTGGCGAGCTTGCAAAAATGGCGTTCCCCAGTAATATATTTTGTACCAGAATATTATAAAAATTTCACACATGAATCATTGGCTCAAGTGGAATGAAACGATATAACATACAATATGAACATATTAGGAATGTGGATAATAAAAAAAAACTCAATTGCCAACAAAATGCAAAAATAGACTTTTGCAGATTCTTCTAAAAGAATTGAGCTGTTTGTCACTCCCAGGTGACCAAAAAATAAAATGATTGCTATAAAGACAAAATCATAAGAAATGGCATCATTAAAAATGATTTTTTTATTTTTATTTTATGAGCTTGTCTTTTGCAGCTGTGACCATGTGGCAGGGGCAGAAAGGGAGAGTGAGGGGCGTGTAGCAGCTGCTCAGCCCCTTGAGGGCGAGGCAAAAGAGGGTGGCAAGGCAAGGGTGGGCAGCGGCCATACAATGTCGCTCATGGCTTTGAATTCAATGTCTTTGGTCTAATGTGGTCCAAAAAATGACTGAAAATGTATGGTCAAAATCAGAAGGGATTGCTGAAAAACATAATCCCAAAATACATAGATTATGTAAATGTTTTAAGTGTAATTTTCCTTAGGATTGATGAAGTCTATCTATCTATTGGCACAAAAATACTTTGAAATTGCCAGAAACATCTTAAATTATAAGGTTATATGAGGAAGGATTCCAAAGGATTTCTCTGCCTGTAGTAGATGCAGGATGCCACCAGGTGTCTCACCTGAGCTGCAGGTCATGTCAGTGTCCCAGTGAAGCTCATAACACAGCTGAGCAGGCCCATAAGATGCTTGCTCCCTTTTAGCTGTTGAGCCTGCCTGAAAATAGATAAGAACAGCAGATGAATGAACCCCAAACAGGACAGGAGACGGGATCGACGGGCTCACACTCAGTCTGTGTCCTTGTGTTAAAGGAAACACCATCCACAGCAACCCAACATGTGAAGAGCAAGCAGCAAGGACAAGCTGATGGTTTCTTTCATCAAGACTCTTTCAGTAATCATATCCTGGGTAGTTATGTTTCAGGGACATCAGGGAGAGGTTTTTATTTTTTCATTTCCTATTCTTTAATTCACAACACGTCACCAGAGTTCAGTCTGAATCTGTCTCTGATCTTCCTTCTGTTAGTTATCACATCCAGATATCAGCGTTAAAAACTGAAAAAAACATCATTAATGTTTTAGAGAAACTGTACAATTGTGTTTGAACAAAAATAATAATAATAAAGCAGTAATTACATACATTTACAAACTTCCTTTGTTGAAACGGTGGGGCCTTAAGCCAAAATATGTTTGGCAGTAAAAGTAAAACGTAAAATGAAAAAGTTTTGGGGTAAATATATAATAGAAGTGATTTTTGAATCTGATGGACACAAATGGAAATAATTGTCTGGGTATAAAACCAAACCCAACAAGAATCAAAAATGAAGTTTGGAGAAATGTTTCCTAAAAGGCTCTTATTTTGTGTAAACATGCATCTGAAGATCAGGTTTCAGAGTCCTGATATGACGTGGTTTCTACAGACAAACGGAGACCCTCACCAGAGGTGCTGTTTTGTTGAGAGGTTGGGTGTGGATGTGACCCAGTAGAGCTCCAGTGGGCCGTAGTCTGGAGTCCACAACTCCCCCGATAGGAGGCTCCTTCCCTGGGATACTGTTGTAGTAGTCGTGCTCTGAGGGGTCTTCATCGTCCCCCCACACCGGCTCCTCTGACCTAACTGACCTGGAGGGAGACCCGCAGTATGAAGGTATGATACAAGGCCAAAGAAAACTGCAACAGTAAAACCTTCTTGTTTTTTATCTAACAATATTAAATCAGGTTTTTGTTAAGGTGATGCTCAAATGAAACCAGGAAAGAGGAGAATTTAATTTATTTGCTTTCTGAAGTCACAGGTGAGTTTGTCGATTTTTAAAATTGTTTTATGATTATTGTGGGATGATTGTGTAATTTAATGAAAACTCTGTAAAAATGAAGTTAGGGTTATAATAGGAGATGTTTATCAAGCATTTTTAAAAATAAATTCTTTGAGTAAATTGTAAAGTAGTCAAATTTAAATAATTCAAAACCAAATGATTTCAGAGTTGAGAACATTTTTGTGTTTTAAAACCAGGACAGATCATCTTCAGGTTGTAGTGCCAGCTGTTGTCAAACACCTGAGTATGAGAACTTTTCTCTGCACATTTAACCCCTCCCTGAGGAGCGATGAGCTGCACTTGGGAACCACTTGGTGGCTTAGCCCCATTCAAGCCCATTCATGCAGTGAGAGGAAAGGATTTCTACTTTAAGGTCTTTGATGTGACCTAACTGTGGACTTGAACTGACAACCTCCTAGTCACGGGGCAGACACTCCTCCACAAGGCCACTGAGCAGGTAATTTATGGGATTATTTTACAAACTATCCAGATTTTTCACAGAATCCGTTAACCGACGGCCCTGATGCTCCTCAGGTGAGTGAAGCAGGTACCTCTCCAAAGAGCCCATGGTTTTAGGAGGGCTGTGCAGGTACAGCTTGAACTGCAGCTCGAAGGCCTGGCCGATGGTGCTGATGACGCTTTGGGCCAAACCGTCTGAGCACTCCAGGATATGGCAAGCTGAAGAAAACCAGAGACCACGACGTCACAAATGAAAATCTGTTTACATGGACAATGAGAACACAAACTCTGGAAATGGAACGACAGACGGAGAAGGAAGCTTCAAACCTCTCTTATTAACTGGATCTTTGGCCACATATGCAACATAATCAGGTGTGTCCTGCAACAAAAGAGGAAAACGTTCCACCTCTTTAAATAAGTCTGTTGATTGCTGGGTCAGGACATCAAAATAAAGAACAAATGAATCGAATATCATTGCTGCTACATCTAATTGTAAAGAATATAACTGATGTTTTATTGGATATTAAGACAAATTAAGTTCAAATTCTCTTATGGAAGGAATCCATAAATCTGCTTGACTAATTAATTCAGAGAGCAAACATTTAGTTTGACATGTTGACTTAAAGCAAATTTTTTTAAATGATTTTGTTTTAACCTTATTTGTTCATTGATTGCATTTGTTTCCTTAGTTTAATAAAAAAAATTACAATGAATTTAAATATTAAACAGCAGCAGGGAAGGAGAAGTGTGGAGGAAACTTACAGAGTCTCCTCCGGAGGCAAAGGATATCGACTGCATGGGATGGTGTGCTATCACCTGAAAAACGCAATAATAACACATCAACAATTTCATGTTTTTGCTGTAAATGGAAGCTAAATGATGAAAAAAAAGAAGCTTGTTTTTAGGGATATCATCAGCATTTTACGATAGGAAAAGTCTGAAGGAGTAATGAGGGATCATCTGACCTGCCGAGTGGTCGGGATGAGCAGGCCGAGCCCGTCCACAGAGATGTTGACTGCGATGCTCATCCCTGCAAATCGCAGGTTACTCTTCCCCATGACTGTCTGCAGAGCTTTGTTAAAAGCCTGATGGGAAAAAAACTGCTTTTTTAAATGTTACTAATATTAAAAATGTGCACAAAACAGATAAGTTCCTGCAGTAAACTTTCCAGATTTCTGCTGATGCTTTCCTGTACTGTGTAGTTAAATGCACATCATGACCATGCATTAAATACCCACCTTCTTCCTCCAAACCCCCCGCCCCCCCGGCACAGCTTCACACAGTCTGTTGATGGCTTCTCTGATGGAGAAAATGAAGAAAAACATTTGTTACTTTCATCTTTACAGCATTCCTGATCCCCAGTTATTAATCAGGTAATAATCATTGACATCCACTCTGAATGATCCAGTGGCAGTAATGGAATTATGAATATTTGGTTGTCCACATTCAAAGGTTTTTTAAGGCAGTAGAAAATTGTGATTTTGATTTAGTATTGTACATCTGGCCTTCATAAGGTCAGGTTTTTGTATTTTGGATACAGCTTTACAGTACGCTGAGCTACCCATTTGAATAGTATATTGAAACAGTCTGATGTTAATCATACACAGAAAGTTTGTTTTTGTTCTCTTCACTTTCGGCCACAGGTCAAAGACACAGCACAGTTCAAAGGTCAGTCGGCTGCTTTTGTTGCACCTTTGGACAACAAAGAAATCATCTGTTTTCATTTAAACCTCCCAGTTTCTGAGAGCTCTCTGTTTACATGCTCTCCTGCTACCTTACAGCAACTCACAACCTAACATTAGCAACAAAAATGGCGAGTAATATGGGAGCTATCAGCCGTACGGTTTTGATCCAGATTCCAGCTCAGACGAGCAAAACCGAGACGTACTGTTCAGGGATCTATTTGTCTGCAAATGGATCAGGATGGAGCGGACCCAGTAGGTGGTCTCAGGTCCAACGTTCAAAACATTTGATTGGCAGATTTCTTGTCGCCTGCTCTCAAATGACAGTGTGGCCTTCCAACAAGCTCACTCCTGACTGGCAAGAGTGGTTGCCATCGAAATGCTGAGTCAGACCAACATGAACCAACTGACAAAGTCTGGTGCCAAGTCTGGTGGAGTCTTTTTTTATAGGTGGCATCAAACTCACCTGGTCCAGTTCTCATGTACAGTCCACGATCACAGATATGTTCTTCTCCAACATCATTTTTTTTCGTCTGCTTCTAATTCACGGTTTGAACTGAGAAATTATTTAAAAATGCAATTTTTAGCTTCATTTTTTTTATATATGTCCTCCATCAACAGAAAAATGCTACAAAACCATGTTAAAAACAAGAAAAACACAATTTGGTCTTTAGCGATTCCTCTGAGTTAATCCCAGAACAATGGAAAAAAACATAACTTCAGCAACATGTGTGAGATTTTTGAAGATTTTTGACGCACTTTTACAGATGTTTAAAACTTTCAAATTAACCTGTTAAAACTCCTGGGAATGGACGTCTAATGGGCACTTAAAGCCTGAGTCCCCCTGTGGGTGTCTGGTGGCGAGAGGGACGGGAGGCATGATGTTGATTACAGAGCCTGCAGCTCGCAGTCTCTCTGCCAGGGGGTCGCAGGGACGGCCACCCCTATCAGGTGACTCGTAAATATTTAAGAAGCACCGTACTGGGCCCCATCTCAAGTAAAGGTCTTCTCTGGGATTTTTGAAAAACACAAGTGACTCAGGCTGATGAGGAGGCAGGGAAACAAAGGAGAGAGACGGGCCGTTGTTGTTGTTGTTGTTTTCCCTGCATCCGCTCTGCTGTACCATGCTGGGCCTCATTATGACCAGCACTGGTGCTGGACAGCATTTCTCAGGCAGGAGAAAACAAATCCAGAAGCTAAAATATATTTTAAAACCGCATTTAAGTGGGTTCATGTTTTCTAAAATAACATTAAATTGATTAAAGTGGCTGACATTCCTTTGAAATTCATAAAAAATAATATTAAAAAGTATAAAGATTGAATGAATGAATGAATGAATGAGTGAATTTCCAATGAACTCCTGCTGCTGTGCAGAAACTATGTCCTAGAAAATGACACAGATTTGGTCTAAATATGGCATAACAATGGTTAAAAGACCACTGAGAATGAACTCCATGAAATATGCTGTGACCCAGGTGACCTTAAAGAAACCGCTACAGGTTTGGCAAAGACCAGAAAGACAAGGAGCTCAAAAGAAGCCCATTCATACTTCCCAAAGTGACGCCATGCTATCACACGTCTGACAACAAACACAGAAGCAGTCTGCTCCTCCTCCATGCGCCTCCTCAGTTTGCCTTTAGTTTCACCCCCCCAACCCCCACCCCCCAAGAAGTTCCAGCCAAAGACATTATCCAGCAGAGTGCGTTCACAGAGACCACTGCAGCCTTCCACAGTCATTAGCAAACATCATCAATAATACATCTCCTTCTCTATCACTCCATCTCTGCGACCGCCCCACTCCCCCTCCCCCTCGCACTTAAACCTTGGATGCCCGGCGGGCTCAGATTACACTGGATCAATCGAAGGGGAGAGATAGGAGATGCTGGAGGGGGGGCACTTTGCTTTTATAACTGTAATGTCACACGTAGGTCATAAAAACACAAGGAAACAGACACAGGGAGAGCTGCAGGTCTCCTTTTGGGGTTCAGAACATGCATTTGGTCTGTGTGATCAATGCAGTTGATCTGGATCCCACACCCGGCTGAGCTGCAACTCCACTTTTGATGTAAACATATTAAATATGTTTATAAACCAAAATACTTTAAACCATTTTCACTTCACCCAATAACTTTCTACTCCTAGAGTTTGACATTTTTAACCTTTTTTTTCACAAGTCAATGTTCTGCTTGCGTTGAAACTCCAGCGAAAACAAAGGGACGCCAGCATACCTGGTCACTTGAGTTCTTGTGTTGAAATCCAGCAAACGCATCGACTTCAGCACTTCAATGCAACCCATGTACTGCAGAGAAGGAAACACGCCATCAGGTCATTGATTCTTCTCAGACAAAAGCAACCCAAGTGCTGCAGGGTTACACATTAAATAGTGAAAGTTTTTAGTAAAAGAAAAATACATTTGACGTCCAAAACTGAACTTAAAAAAGTAAAAGGACATTTCTGTTTTAAGACAAAACATTGTCTTATTTTCTGTCTTGCAAGAAAAATAATCTTATTAGAAAAGTATTTCAATAGAAAAATAATCTTATCTTGACAAAACACATTTAGTGACTAAAACTTTTTTCCCTAAAATGAGAATTCTTGATAAGACAATTTTTCTAGCCCCATTTATTGTTTATTTTAAGAAAATCTGCCACTGGAGTCAGAATGTTTTAACTTTTTTCTTTAGGGCCTGTTTTTGCAGAACATCCAAAACACAAAGTAATTCAAGCTAATTATCTGAACATTAGGAGATGTTTAATATTTGATTAGTTGAAGTGATTATTTCCATCAGTGGTTCCTCTACTAACTATTAGAAGAGGCTTCTCCTTTAAGCAGTTCCCTTTCAGTTTTCCTGACAGGTCAGAGTGCTAATGGCACCTTGACTAGATTAGCTGCGCTGAGAGCTCCACATCAGGCACATATTGCAGCTTTCTCGTCCTCTAGGGGATGCTGGGGTGTGAGTGTTTTTCTGAAATATGAAGAGGCTGTTATTTGCATGTCAGAAAGTGTTATGTCTTGTAACAGTAAAAGTCAGTCTTATATTTACCACTTTTCAAATGACTGCTACAAATCCAAACAGTAAACTAAAAAGAATAAAATAAGTTCAACGTATTCATCTGTACAACAGGTTTCTTCAGTAGAAAAAGACTGATGGAGCCTATTTCTGAACTTGCTTGCAAACTTAACTATTATCTGTTCTATTTTAGCGCAGACAAAAGATCTTTTGTGGCGTACAGAAAGGCTGTTTTTGATGCAGTTACAAGAAGCTGTGAACGCAGCACACACAGAAGCAGAGCGAGGACAGCCTCCAAGCCTCGGAGCTTAATGAGCTTTCTAATCAGATTTCAAATTGAGGGAAGTCTTCCATCAGGGAAATTGTTGCTCTTCTTCTGTCCTTTTTTCCTTTCTCTGCCAAAGCTTTAATTGTCACTCTCATCTGCTAATGCAGCACATCCCCTCCTGCATCATCCTCTGTTGTCCCGCAGTAAAGCTCCGGCCTGTGATTCCCTACGACTGTAGACATGTCTGCTGCTTCATGGGCAACATTCCTGTGAAATTCAATAAGGTAAACATCTTCTTTCTTATTGAGCTCTCTTGTGTCTCTTATGAATTGTTGCTTTTTTTGTTGTTTGTTCTTAAAGAAAGCAACCATTTCTCATCTGTCATTTTGCTCTAGAACCATCATGCATATCCAACAATCAAAAATGTTTAGATTAAAGACCCACTCCAGTAAAAATGGTAATTTTTACTATTTTTTTTTACTATTAATTTTTACTTTCTTTAATTGGTAAAAAATTGTTTTTGGTGTTTTTAAAATTCCTCTCCAATCATCTTTTGATCTGTTTTCAAAGCATTCTCAGTATTATTTTTAGTGTGATTGTGCTGTTTTAGCTGAAATCAGAAAGCCTATGTTGTTTTCTTGGACATAGTTTCTGCAGAGCGACAGGAGTTCATTACAAATTCACCTCTTAGTTGTAGGCGAAACCACTGACGAAGAGTATGCCTGCACTGATATCCCAACAACTCTTTATTTATACATTCTCCTGTCAGCTTACAGCCTCTCACAACCCCAACCTAACCTTAGCGGTGCAACAAAAATGGTGAATAGTATTGCAGTTAAACGGTACAGTTTTCAGCCAGATGCCAGCTCAAACGAGGAAAACTAAGATGTTAATGTTCCTATTTGTCTGCAGGTGGATTCCTTAGAATGGAGCGGCGATGGGAACTTGTAGTCTGTCAATTTTAGATTTTACGTAACAACTAAAAGTTTTTTCAAACAGCATTTTTTTTGTCTGCTCATGATTCGCAACAATTTAGATAAAGGAAAAACGCAGTTTTAATCTTAAGTTTCTTTATATTCGTCCTACATCATGAAAAGAAATCCTACAAGAACACGTTAAAAACATAATTTTCATTGAAGTGGGTCTTTACAGTATTTCTGTGGCATTTGTCTGGTGATGGGGGGCATAAGTAAAGAAAATCAAGCTCAAAACCCTACTACAGGGCACACTGCATCAATCAATGAATGGTCTTTTTTCAAACTTGTGTGATATTTAAGGTTTTTCAAAGTATAAGGTGCATTAAGCAAGACAAGAGTCACGGATAAGTCTGACTTTATTAACTGCATTCACAGTAGTTATAATTCTTGTTTGTGACACGTTGCACACCAGTCACATAAGAAGCGTTTGCAACACAAAAAAAGAGACTGATACTCCTAAAACAAATGTTACTGGGACTACGCTAACTCCCAACCATAAAAAACAGTCTGACACTGCTGCACATTAGCCGAGGTAGATGCCCAACCTTGTTTACTTCTTCCTCTCAAAATTGATTCAACATCAATAGGCACATCCAGAAATAATCCATATATAAGATGCTCCGGATTACAAGGTGCAGTTTTATTTTTGAAGAAAATGAAAGTTTTCAAGTGTGTCTTAAAGTGTAAAAAGTATGATATGTCTTTATTCAAATCGTTGTTAATCAGGGGCAGACAAAAAAAAGCTTATTTGTGACACAGAAAGCACGCTGGGTGGGTCACAAGCTCCCTGCTCTGCGTAAACAGAGAGCTCTCAGCAATAGGAAGGGGGCGGGGTTGCTCCACGCCAATGCCCCTCAGAACTCAGAAAACTAATAAACTCTTGCCGCTCTGCAGACACTACATCCTAGGAACCGACAAAGGTTTTTTGATTTAGGCTAAAATCAGTAAATTCAGAATGAAAAGACCCCTGGGAGCCCTTTGGAAATAGATCAACAGATGATCGGCGTGGGACTTTAAGAGAAATCTAGATAAAAAAGCCCAAGCATGCCTTCTAAAATTTCTTTTGTAGAGAATAAAAAATAAAAAAGTATTTTCTTTTCAGATCATGTGTCTATCTGAGTATGTGGTCACCAGGAACAAAAGTGACACATTTGAGCTTGGTATCCAGCAGTTTGCTGCAGTGTGGCAAACACAGCATCTGACATGGCTGCGTTTGTGCACAAAGACGACAAGAAGGATGTCTTTTTCAAGGCAGACCAGAACATTAGTAACAGATTCAGTGATGAGGAAACGGAGGAAGAGCGTTAGTCACTGCGCCGTTTAAAAATGGCACAGTGCAGCAGGAATGTGTTGTCCCACTGACACTAATACATGCAGTCATCGCCCCTCCCTGCATGGATTTACCACTCAATTGCACACACACTTTGAAGCCATGAACCATGTAAATCCCAAACGTTGGTTCTCACAAGTCATCTAAAACGAAGAATATTCCAGAGACATCAAGCAAGACAATCCCGGCTGTGATTGCTGTGCATTTCTAAAGCGTTCTTTGGTGACAAGAGCTCATCTGTGTTCTTCTGCACATCACATGATGCAGATGGCTGTGGTTAAATGTAATTGAATATAGGAATGAATGGCGCCTGTTTTTTACCTTTAAGGGTGGGCTTGGACCAGAGACGGGCTAATTAAGAGCCTTTGTCATTAGTTTGAGAGGCAGAAGAAGAGAGAAGAGGGGCAGAGGCGAATCGGTCATGTGGGGGGATCATTGCTAGTCACATAAACCAGCCTGGTTAGTTTATAACAACCCCCTCCCAGAACAGAAAGCATTCACAAACACTAATCAAGATTTATTTTAATACCAAGTTGACTTTTGTTTAACCATAAATCTGCACAGAGGTAAGTGAAATGTCAAGAATCTGTGGAGAATTCTCTTAGATTTACTCTGCCTGCAGACTACAAACGATGCTTCTGGAGGGGATAAATCACTACAGATATGAAGGTAAACAATCTAAAAAAACAAAACAAACACCCAAACATCAACAATGCAGACAAGTGTGCTCCATAAATGCAGTGGCTGTTGCTCTAAGAATATTCCAATGATTGCTAGCTGAACAATGATGCATAAATTCTTGTTTTTTTCTCTCCGCACCCAGACGCCTGACGCAGCCCATCTCTGTGGATTAAATTATGCATTCCTCTGTCCTCACCACATGAGCTGCATAACAAACTGCATGCTTCTTTTGTTTCCCGATCCAAAAAGAGAAACCTTCAGATTGGGACGCTGACATTCTACCATTACTGTGAGAAACATGACTTGGTCGACACTTTAAAAAGTTTTGGCGGTTTTATGTTGCAAAGGTTTAGTTGAACATTATGCTGCTGTACCTTTTGACTTACCCTCACTATGTATGAGGCCCCCTGTCCTGCAATCTTCTTGTCGGGGTGCAGCCAGCCCTGAGAGGGTTTGTTGATGAAGCTGCCTTTATGGTTGAAGTCTTCCCCAGGCCACATGCCTTCCCCTCTTGTCCTGCGGTTCATTCCTGATCTGGAGCTGCTGGTGGCACCAGGGCTCACCATGACCTCAGGGGTTCCAAATCCATGACCCGCTGCACCAGCAGAATTTGTAGCTGCAACTGCTCGCTGCCCCCGAATGGCCTGCAGGGAACAGGGGGTGACACACACAGGGTCACAGGAGTTAAGCACAGCTGCAAGGCTGGCCACCGGTCCACTGGCGGGAGTCGAACCGAAGGGCCTGTGTGATGGTGTGGACGTGGAAGAGGAGGCCTGAGATGGAGCTGTTGCTGTCTTGCTCGAGTCTTTGCTCGAGTTGGAGCTGGAACTTGAGTTAGATGGACTTCTGCTGAGCAGAGAGTTGGAGAACTTCCACTGGGGCATCCTGGGGATGAGCATGCAGAATGTCGTGGTGGCATCTTGTTCCCCATCCAGGCAAGGGGAGTCCGCCAAAGCGGCAGCCCCAGCAGAGGAGGAAGAGGGCCTGGCATTAGGCAAAGGGGGCAAAGGAGGAAGAGGAAGGCTTGGGGTGGTGGACGGGACCACTGGAGTGGCCACAACTTTGCTGCTCATGGTTAAGCTTTGCATCAGGTCGTCAGAGGAGGTCACAGACTCATTGCGAAAGCGGCCATACTTTGGCTTAAGGAGCATGCCCGGAGACGCCGCCTGAAGCAGAGGCTGAAGATGGGGTATGACTGCCAAAGGATGGAGGGGGGAAAGGGAAAGGAAGGGGGAAAGGGAAGGGGGCAAAGGAGGAAGAGGATGAGAAAACAAAAAAAAAAAAATCTAGACAGAGTCCAATGTCCTCATAAAAGTCAGCTTGAGGCTGTGTGGTCCTCTCCAGCTCCGGCTCTGTCCCGCTCTCATGCTGCTCTCCTCTTCCTCTGAGCTGGACCACTTCCTTTCACTGCTCTCCCTCTCACAGGATGATGTCATTGGTTTATTAAGTCCTGCCCTGCCCAGCTGCTCTCCCACCATTTTCACTGCAACACATCTGCCTGAAGCACCCTCCTCCTCTGAGAATGTCTCAGAGGAGAATGTGTGCTTCTGCTTCTGCATGCACGACACTACCATCCCTCAGAAATAAAAGCACCACATTGCACACACCTTCTCAACTCTTAACATTTTCAGAAAATCATGTCATTTAAAATTGACAAATTACGTACTTAAAAATGCATTGAATAAATACTGTGAATTATTCACTATCTCTTCACATTTTTAAACTAATTTTAAAAACAATTCATAATCTCAATATGGTATGCAGTGAAAACCACATCTGCATTGTTTAGACACAAATACTGACTCAGAAACTGATGAAATTGAAGCCTAGCAAACGCCAGGATTCAATTACTCTAAGTGACTTTTGCAAGAGTCATTTCATGTGATATAATTCCATTTGGCCTGGCTGTACCTGCAAAAACTGACAAAGTAAACAATACAGCAACGCTAGTGAGGAACTGCATGTCTGACAACAACTACCTCAATCCCATCTATCTGAGTTACTCACCCACACCCTTCAAGAGAGCAACCAGCCATCTCAGCATTATCCTTTTAACTTCTAACTTTATTGCATCTCCTTTTCCAATCTTTTCTCCATCACACATTTTCCCCACAGCGATAAAGTTCCCATAAAATAAAAAAATTGAGATCTACAAGTCAAACTGAAGTGTTGAATAGAGAAAAGGATGAGGTTACAACAATTCAACACAATCACATAAACGTGTTTTCTTTTAATGTGAACAAAAACAAATTCAATACCAAGAGTCTGATGTATGTTGTCTGCTGTGATGGTCATTTTTATGTTATTATAAAATAAATCTACCATTTCTCAATCCAAATAGTATGTTACAATATCGATCTTTCACATTTTGAAACTAGATTGTTTTGAAGGCTAGATTCAATTCAATGAACACCTTGCCCCAAACCAATTGATCTGATTGGATTGTAGGAATAGAAATCAATTCATCGTTACACCTGTAAGTTGCAGGTTTAAAATCCTCTTTATGAGAATTGGAATCTTACCTACTGCATGATGGGTATTTTTGGAGGAGGATTTTGGAAACACTCCAGTCCGCTGAACTTCTGATCTCTCAATGATCAATGAAGATGTGATACAGTTTGTGCTCTTCAGTCACAGCAAAAAGACGTCAGAATATGAGAAATCAACTTCAAAATAGTCACTCAAACACAGTGAAAGAAATTATTTGCAGAAATACTGCTTCGTCAGAACACTGACAAGCTTCTCATTTGTTTGCTGACAGAAAATAAAAGTTACTGATAAACCAGATGTGATCGATGCTTGTTGGACGGACCGCAGCTGGACTTTTTCAGGATGTTCTGATCTTGGTTTCCTCAACAAATTATTACATTTACACTAAAAGCAAAAGTGTTTTCCTGTCATTAAGGTAAACCAAAAATTTAATAAAGAAATGTCTTACCTCAAATGTCTCTCTTTGGCCTTCATTTTCCTTACAACAGTCATTACAATTCAAAATGTTGATTAAATGTACAAAAAAAAATCAAGTTTCTAATAAATTCCATAAAGCGTGTTGCAATTTTTTTATTTTTTATATTATTGCTTACAGACTTTCTGATCACATTTTCCTGCTTTTAATTCAGGGCAGAAGAGATTTATCTTGCAATAATAAAACGTTCAATCACAAAACAGTCCTGCAGAAATTGATACATGCTAAACTTTAAGGAGACAAATGTTAGAAAGCACTTGGATAATTTCACTCCAATCGTCTTTAGATCTCTTTTCAAAGCATTCCCAGTAAATATGATTATGCCATTTTTAGCCAAAATGAAAAAGAAAGTGACTGTTTGCACGTGACTTTTTAAATACCTGTGATCAGTGCTGAACTTTTTTCTTGGCTGCACAAAGGCTACCCGTCGAAGGGTTAGGGTTATGATTAATATGTGCGACCAACATCATCTTAGTCGCACATGGCAAATATGAATTTCCATCAGTTTTTGTGCTTGATCGTGTGTGTGCAAATAACATCAGCCACATCAGCTTACAGCCCCTCACACCCCTGAGCTAACATTAACGGTGCAACAAAAACATGACGAGCAATACTCGAGCTATTCAGAGTGGTTCTGATCCAGATCGCAGCTCTGACGAGGAAAACAAATACGTACATGGATCTACTTTTCTGCAAGTGGATGCATCAGAACAGAGCAGTTAGTATTTTCACAAATATGATCTTTTTCGAGGCATTTTTTTTGTATGCTGAATTGATTCACAACAATTTTATTACTCAAAGATGCATTTTTAATCTTAATTTTCTTTATATTTATTCTCCATGAGTAGAAAAATGCTGCAACAAACGGTTAAGAACACCATCATCATCATCATAGTGGGTCTGTAACAAAACCCTTCCTCATATAAATTTGATCCAATGGGAGGTAAGAGAGAACAGACGTCTCACTTGGTGCCATATTATTAATAAACAATTGTGATTTACGATTAACATAAACCATATACTGTAACACAACACATTTGGATTTATGGTCATTTGTTATTCAAACATGTACTACTCAGTAAAACTAGACAAAAAAACAATAGCAACAAGTATAAACTTTGACCCTCCTTTCATTTTAAACACGCGAGTTTTACATCTTACTTGACATAAACGATCTTTGCATATCCACGTGCTTCCGTCTTGACCAATCAGAAGGAGCTGAGTAACGGTTGAAGTTTGAATCTCCCCCGGAAAACAGCGGTCGATGACAGGCGTTTGTTTCGGTCGTAACCACGGATTTCTGGTTGTTTCCCCCCAACAGACCGCCGTTTTTCTGGATTTTCACCTCAACTGAAGCAAAAATGTCAAAAAATCAGATTTTCTACTCTGACAAGTACAACGATGAAGAGTTCGAGTACAGGTATTTGCGCTCCGTTCAGATGATTAACGTTAACTTAAACTCGCTCAGCAGAAGAGGCTCCTAAAATGTAAACTTTGGTTTATTTTTGTATTTCCTCTTTCTTTGGTGGGTCTGACATAAATACGAAGATGGTGTTTGTCCGTTTTGTTTTGTAACGGAGCTTGAAGAGAACTACATCCGGGTAATTTTAGCACCAAGAGCGAATGGAGATGATTTGACCTGACCGTCTGACCTCTGGCCTGGGGGGGTGTTCTGTTCTTTAACAGGCATGTTGTTCTTCCGAAGCAGCTGTCCAAGCTGGTGCCCTCCTCCCACCTGATGTCGGAGGAGGAGTGGAGGGGAATAGGGGTCCAACAGAGCAAGGGCTGGATCCACTACATGATCCACAAACCAGGTGAGGAACAGGTGCAAACTGGACTCCTCTGAAGGTTCAACTCAGTGCAGTTACAAACCCAGGCGCTCATCTGTTTCAGGGCAGAAGGGGATTTCTGTTAAGTCCCACTCCGGTCATCTTTTGATCAATATTCAAAATGTTCCCAGTGGTCTTTTAACCAGGATTACGAAGTTTTTAGCCAAAATCTAATTAAAAAATGTTGTTTTCTAGGATATGGTTTCTGCAGAATGGCACTAGTTCACTAGAATTTCACCTCTGAGTTATGGATGGAACTGTTGGCACAGATCCACCCCACCACACTTACCCTTCCAGTTGCTGAGAGCTCTCTGTTTACACACTCTCCTACTAGCTTACAACCCCAACTTAACATTACTGGCGCAACAAAAAATGGCGAGCAATATTGGAGCTATTCAGCTGTACAGTTTAGATCCAGATTGCAGCTCTGACGAGGAAAACAAAGACGTACATGGATCTATTTGTCTGCAAGTGGATGCATCAGAATGGAGCAATTTTTTAAACAGCATTTTTACAATTGAATAAAGAAATACTCAGAAATGAAAATTTAATCTTAATATAAATATATATGTAAATATGTGTGTGTGTGTGTGTGTGTGTGTCTTCTCCATCATCAGAAAAATGCCACAAGAACTTATTAAAAACACCACTTTCACTGGAGCGGGTGGCAGGATTTTCCTTTTTTATTTTATCACGAATAAAATAACTTGTCATATTGAGTACATTCACTGATCTTAAGTCTTTGTAAATTTATATTATTTATTTTATTTTTTTTTGTTTTTGATAGGAATGAATAATTACGATTTTACAACAGAGTATTAGAGCAACCATAAAAAAAGAAAAACAAATAAAGCATAAAATTATGAGAAAAAAGTCAATATTTTACAAAAATAATGTTGTGCACTTGTTTAAAAAAAAATCTACAATTTATGAGAAATTTTTGAAAAATGTGTGAAATTGAACTTTAATTAAAAAAACAAAGTTGTACAACTGTGAGAAAAAGTTGTACAATTACAAAAAATCCACACAAGTGTAAAGTCATAAACGAATGATTCAAAAATGTATGCCTTTTTGAAGATGAAGTTTTAAATTGAGCTTTTTTAATGTTTTTAAAAAGACACATCAGTTTATTTTATGATGCTGAAAATTCAGTGAAATGGGATATCTCACTGCTCAAGGATGTCGCTGAATCTGATTTTTTTTTTTGCAAATGCGCAACTTTATTTTAATAAAATTACTAATTTATTTTTTAAAAAGCCAGACTTTCCTTGAAAAATTAGTTTTTTCAAAAAATAATAAATGTACTTTTTAAAACTAGAACATTGTTTTTATTTTACCCTTATAAATTACAACTTTCTTCTTATATATTTAATTTATTTTTCTTTTCTAGTGGCTGTCATAGGATTTTGATCATCTTAAGAAAGTGTAGAGATGAAAGTAGAAACCTTCCATTTCCCCTGAGCTTTGAGATAAGTTTGCAGAAGGAGAATTGTGTGTTTTGCTGGTCATTGTTACACTGCAGTGAACAATCTTAAGGCAAACCATTTACTACAAGTTAAACCATCCAAATTGAGAGCTGTTGTGGTTTAAATAAAAATGGACATGAAAGTACCAATGATGCTTTTTATTCTTCTGTGATGAAGAAATGCTCAAAGATGTCTTTATCTCTTTGCCCCTCAGAACCTCACATCCTGCTTTTCAGACGGCCTCTTCCAAAGGAATAGATGGAACCATCTAGAAAAGGCTCTTTTGTGCTGCTGAAGGACCCGTAGTTTCCTTTACACGTGCGCTTGTGTCTCTACAAATGATTCTGATGTGTAGAAAAGCTGTGGCTGATGGAGTGATTTGTTCTGTCAAAACTCTCTTCAGTTTCGGAGGAAACATGACTTGATTCCAAGGTGAATGACAACTTTATGAACAATGTGAAGCTTTATGCTTGTCGGGTAAATTTAAAAACACTTTTGAAATGTGTTGATTTTATTTACAGATTCTCCTTCAGTAAATTAAAGCTTTATTTTGAAAGGGCCCATTGGGGGTTTTCAGAATAAAGTTTGATGTCTGTCTTCTTTGTTCTTTATCTGTGTTGTTGTGTTTATGTTGTTACTGAACAGTATCTGATGAGTTTTAGCTTGTTGTTACTCAAGAAGGAAAATAAATCTTATTTATTAGTTTTTCGTCTTGTATTTTCTTCCATATCGCAGAGCTTTTATTGACTTTCTCATTGTTTGCTGCTCAGTTAGAAACACTGACCACTAGTGGGGTGACAAACTCTGAGTGTCTGATTCCCATGGAGTAGGCGGGGGCCCGGGCCTTGTGAACCATAACTTTTTCTGGATTATACGCTCCTGGTCCTGGTTTCTCTGTGCCGTCTCTTGGTAAACCGTGGCGTCCCAGAATGGAGAAGGCAGGCTGTCGGGGCAGATAAACACTCGGGGCCGTACAACCGTAACCACACGGCCCAGGGGTCTTGGCCAAATCCACGGACGCTCCTCCTGTGCTGTAGCTACCTGACATGGTATAATTTGCGCTGGCTGGTTTGTTTGGGATGTGAGGACCCAGGAGAGGCGGAAGCGAGTACTTGTTTGGAGCAGGGACTTGGTCTACGCTGCGGTAGTGGGTGCGGGAGCCCATCGTGTAGGATGGTGGCGTACGCTGGAGGCCGCATGGTGGCGCCTTCTCTGGGCTGTAGGCACCAGGTCCAGGAGTGTGGCACAGCTCTTCTACCAAGCAGAATGGTAATATGTCATAATACAAAGAAGTCTGTATTCAACATGTTTAATCGCAACTTCTTAGGAATAAGAAAAGCCTACTCTGCGGTTTCCTTCGACCCAACATAGAATATGAAGGTGTGCCATCCTTTCCAAAGCGAGTGAATTTTGCGTTGACGTGATACCGAGGTCCTGGACTGGAGTCAACATGATACACTGCAAAAAACCAAAAAAGATCATTTTGTTTTGTGTCTCTAAAAAGGAACAAAAGGCTGAGAAATGTTCAGAAAAAAGGTCCAGCATTGTGAGGTGCTGCCTCCCCCCGGTGGTGTAAGGTGAACATTACATCAATCCGAATGATCAGCTCATTTCATGGAACGCCTCCAAATGAAGAAGCAACTCTCTGATGTCAAGAGTTCAAACTCTGATGGAAGCAGGAGGATAGTACGTGTTTCTAGTTGAGGATGACCATCGCAGCTGTAAAGGGAATCAGGAGAACCTCACTCTTTTTGCTCAGACTGCCATGGAAGGAGTAAGCAGGGCTGGTTGATTTGGTGAAGTCATGGCCAAGAAATCCAATGGTTGGGGGAAGTCCATATCTCCCAGGTCCTGGTCCTAAAGATGGATAGAAACGTGCAATCATCAATTCTATTTTTCTCTAAACAATAAATACACGTTTGCAAATAAAACAATGATGTTTTTACAAAGAATTCAGTTTGCATGTATAAGTCACTTTTTTTTTGCATAGTTTGGCCACGGTGCAACTTCTACTCCAGATCAACTTATTTATGTTTCTTTTCTTCTTTAGCATGCATGTTTTTTGGCTCCCATGGCTTGTAATCCAGTGCGACTTATATTCTGGAAAACACTGTAGATATGTTGTTGTATTCATTTATTTTCTTTCAGCTTTGGACCCAAGTTGGACCTCATCGGTCCCTTTGAGTCTTCAGCTTTTCTCCTACAGAACCTGCGCTGATTCTTGTTGGACATGCTCACCGAGTCAAACAGCTGGTGAACATGCTTACAACATGTAAAAAAAAAAGCCTAAAGGAAACGCACATCACAGCAGCTAGCATATGTGCAGCAGAATGTGCATACTTCAACCAAGCTGGTGCATTTTTCCCAGAGTGGAGCAAGTTCTGACAGGTCTTTCATTCTGCTCACGTGAAAAACGTGCCAAACAAAATGATCAAAAGTAGCAAACAAGAAGATGATGTCCTTCAGTCTGCTTCAAAACGTATGTCTTTAGCACGTAGAAAATCATCAGAAGTGGACTTCATTTACTTACCTTTTTCTTTCCCTGCAATTGGTGGATATTTTTTCTCCATCGGATTGCTCTAACTGCTGATGGACAGCCGATGATCCTTCAAATAAAGCAGCAAAAGTACATGTTTCCAGTTTTAAAGTAAATGAATTCCAAAGTCTTGCCTCCTTATCTTCTCTTCTGTCAGAGATGCGGCATGCTTGAAATCATTAGACAACTCCAAGAGACTGCTTGGTCTTCACGCCACATCCACCATGGCAAGGGATTTTTCTACATTTCCAAGTGCTTGATCTGGATCCAGCTTCGCCTTCACAGACAGTGAAAACTCAAAGTCCCCTCTGATCCAGAATCAATCTCCAGTTTCCTCTGAAACAATCAGGAAACTCCACACCGATGATTCACATGAGCGGTATGAACCAACGGCAGAGCAGACCATTATTCGCTGGCCCGTTGAACTGCAGTTTAACTTACAGGTTATCAGCCCATCCTCCACAGAGGTGGAGGGCAGGTGCGCTCAGCTGGTGCTTAGAAACAATGTCATCACCTAGATTCAATCTCATGTAATGTTAGCTCCCCCCTGCAGAGCATGAAACCAAGATCCCCCACTCTGTCCTTTCTCTTTTCATTGCAGTGGGATGCACAATGTCACCCTTCAGCCATGCATGAAGTTGCCACAGAAACTAATGTGTGTAGACGACTGCAGCCAGGTCTCCTGCAACGCTAAGGTCACCATGGGAACTTGGTTTAGTTTAGCACAACCAGGCATTTTCATTGTAATAATCTGTTTTGGGTTCTCCGCTAACAGAAGATCACACCGCATCAGTGCCTTAAACATTTTTGTTGACTGACAAACTGCGGCCATATTTAAACGTCCCTTCAGGAATTATGAAAGTTCCCTGTAATGGGCTGGTGACCTGTACAGGGGTTTACCGCGCCTAGCACAAGGATGGCTTCAGCTGACCCCTGTAACCCTGATTTGGAGAAAAAAATAAAGAATAGATGATTTAAAAAATATATACATCTCTGAACTTTGCTTTGTTTGTTCCTCCTTTCTATTGATTTTTTTAGAAGGTTTTTCTCTATTGTTCTTATTTAAAGACCCACTCAGATGAAAACGGTGCGTTTGGTGTTTTCAACATGTTCTGGCATTTCTCTAAAGATGGAGGACATGTATAAAGAAAATTAAAGAAAATTAAGTTCCAAAATGGAATTTCTAAGTATTTCTTTTTTCAAATCATTGTGAATCAGGAGGAGGGGAAAGGGGGTGGGGTTGCTCCACGCCAACAGTCCCGCCCACAACTCAGAGGTTCATTTCTGATAAACTCTTGTCGCTCTGCAGAAACTGTGTCCTAGAAAATGACAAGTTTTTGGATTTTGGCAAAAAAAAATCCTAAATCATGCGGTCAGTGTGGCCCTCGAGGCCCGGAGTTGCCTATCCCTGACCTAAAGTAATCCAGATAAGTCTGACTGCTGAAGGAAAGGTTTTCAGGTGAATTCTGGTCCTTTATTAAGGATTAAACTAGCAAACCATCAGATCCTAATTTCTGTGTTTTGGCCCACCTTGCACGCAGCTGTAATTTTGCCCTCTTTGATCTCGAACTTCACTGATTGGCTGTTGGAATGTGAAGGGATCTTCAGAGGCCTGCGCTGACGGGAAACGATAACAAGTGACATGTGCGGCAAGCACACATGAAACAGGTTCCAACTGTAGGGTCTGTTGCTTCGGTAACCACACTGTTTTCACCCGCTTGCTCATAAAGCCTCAGAGATCCATTCAGGTAAAGATAATGCTAATCCTATAGACTTCACTTTCAACACAAAAAACTCCAGAGCAACAGCAGGAGGCTGCAAAGATGCAAAATTATGAAAATACTGACAGAAAGGTTTTCCAAATTCATGAAGTGCTCCTTAAAGAACACGGGGAAATGAAGTTATTGATAAAATGGGAGTGTTTTTGTTTGTTTAAAGGGCAAATTAAAAAAGAATTGGCTTTTGGAAATGTCTTAAAGGAGAATCATTTTGTGCAAAATGATCATTTATTTATGAGTGGTTGGGAAAAAAAAAAAAAAAAGAGCATGAACATGAAGGCTGCAAACGGCTTCCCTTCCCGGCCACCCTTTTTTGACCCGCCCTCACTGGCTGAGGCGCGACTCCACGCCCATCAGTCGCCGCTTCAACCCCTACCACTCTGGTCAGAGCATGTAAAAAATGTATTACAAAAAAAACAAACGTTTTTTCAAAATGGTCCTAACGTCAAAGGTCAACAAAACTGGTTGTAGATTTAATCAGGTGGCGTGTTTGTGAGATTATGCGAAAATTGCTCAAACAAAAGTTTTCTTTTCCCACTTTGCCACAAAATGGGCGCCAAACCGTAGGTCCTGCGACCATATCCTGGTGATTTCCAAACATTCCCATGCATATCTTCGACGTGTATTTTGGCTTTGAGTAGACTGACATTTCTTTTAGCCCTACAAGCGATTTTGATCCCAATGATGGTTTTCCCGCTGTGATGTCATCATTTTTCAGGGCCCAAAATAATTTTTAGTGGGTATCAGGTGCATGCAAACTTTTTTGAGTATGTGGGGGCAACTGTTTTTGATGAAAGGCGCAGTGAGAAAGAGGAATTGTGAAAACAGTCAGACCGTTGCGGTCCAGGACTCCTGTGGGACAGAACCAGCCTTCAATGTTTATACATTTTATTCTCATTCGTCTTTTACAAACGATGTCGGAAATGGATCAGGGTTTGTATGCGTTTCAATTTGGTACATTTACATAATTTCAAACACGTTGACTCCTTAGAACATGATCAAAACTGAACAAAAATAAAATAGCTTATGAACTGTACAATCAAATCACAAGGTAGATGCATGAAGAGAACAGATGATGTTCCTGTCATAAAAGCTTCAAAGACAGCTTCTGTGATCCAAAAGGACCTTTCCAGTAAATGCAAAGTCCTCGGTTTCAGTGGAGCTTGAGGTCTTTGTTGTGTGTCGGTCTTCTTTCGTCTCCCAAGTTATGTTTCTTTTCTCTCCTGCGATGATGAACTGAGAGAAAAATTCCAAAAATCTTGAAAATGAAAAACACATCAGCACGTTTCGGTAAAGCATCTGGTGAGCATCTGTGTTTTGTTTCCTGCATCAAACCGTCACAAGAATTTCCTCAAACTTTCAGGAATTGGGTTAAAGCTTGCTATCCCGGCAAATGCTCTTCGAATCAACCGCAGGGGAAGTTAGTAGACTGAACAGGAGAGCGATGACTCAAAAACATCATAACAAAATAAAAAAAGATGACCTGTAGATACAAATAAATACCACAGATAGAAAATATGACAACATGTTTGCTTAAAATCAGGTGTAATTACAAACATAAATACTTGATTATTTCTTTTAGTGAAGATAAAGGCAGACAGTGAATAAAACAAAACGCTACGGTGCTTATCGGTGACTAGGAGTGTAGATGATTATAGATACAAATCTAGAGCTTTCTATCTTGATAAGATTTTGACATTTCACAATCATCCCATTGCACACAAGAACAAACATACATTCTAAAAGCACCCACTCAGCTGACCAAACTACAAAAACAGTCATTCTTTAAGAGCAAACTCTTCCTCTAGGCGAGTCCTCCGTCGCTCTTCTCTTTTCATTCAGAAGCTTATTCACAAGTATGATACAATTTGGAGGAGGCCGGAGCTTTCACGTGGGACATTTCTGAGGATGACAACAAAAACATGGACACTCGTGAGAAACCCACATTTAGGAAGAAAAGAGCTTGTTGCAAACATACCACCGTTCAGGACTGCTTTTTGTGTCCATCATGGGGAGCTGGGCGTCTGCCGGAAGGAACATTTTAGGCTCTAGGTCAGTACGGTCCCCTCCTGCATCAGCGAGGAAAGGCTCTGAATCGGAGTCATACTCGTAGGAGTAATAGGAGGCTTCGGCTACGGAGCCCTGCTCCTCCTCACCTACAATCAAACAGCGATGCAATAAATCCATCACAAAGAGACGGAAATGTCACCAACAGGCACGTTTAAAGATGGCATATACTTTTATAGTGCTTCACTGCCTTCTTAGGCCAAAAAGACCTTTACAGCCACAGTCCCATGTTCACAAACACACAGCTTTGAACGCATTTATAACCAATGACATGGCACTAAAGTGTAATACACACAACTGGACGCGACAATGTGTCCTTGAAGGGAATTTTTGTAAAGTTTTTGTGTATACTTTTTATGCTTGATGCTTGTCTAATGGGCAGAAAAAGTGCCTCAAGAGTCCCTGAAAAGAATGCTCAAAGCATCTGCCAAAGGAAACAAAAGGTTGCATATTTTACAGAATCAGAGTGAGACAGGTTCCAGTTGGTTCAAACTCTGGTTTGAATAGAAAACTTTAATTTGCAGATGAAAAAAAAGGTGGAAAACAACTCAAAAATCCATGCATTTCAAGGCAAAAGCAGAATTGTCATCATTAATTTTGAATAAAATGAATAAGCTCCAGATTTGATAGTCTTTATGTGAGGCAGTACCTACAGGGGTGCAAGGTGGTACAGTGGTTAGCACTCTCCTCTCATTACGATCAGGCCCTGGTTCAAATCCCAGCTGGGAGCTTTTGGTGTGGAGTTTGCATGTTCTCACCCAGCATCTGTGGGTTTCCTTCCACAGTTCAGTAATGTGTTTGAGTGTGGCCCTGCAAAAAAACTGCTGACTGTTCAGGGTGTATCCAACCTTTTCCCACCAGTAGTTGGGTTGACTCCAGCAACCCTGTGACCCCAAAGGGACTCAGCAGGTTCTGAAGATGGATGGAAGGAGTACCCAAACTTGGCCAGTAGAGGTCCCACTTTGCTTTAAAGGTTATTTTCCTCCATGACTTTAGTAGGAATGTGGTCTTTTTTAGGACAGGGGGTGGACTATACCTTATTAAATACTCATGTCACCCAGATTTTGATCCTTTATTAGTTCATGTCTGAACACATGAATGTTCACTGTAACAAATGCTGAATTTGAAATGAGACAAGTTTAGAATTTGAACCAGAAATAAGAAGCACACACAGTCAATTGATGCGCACATGTCTGCATGCTCACTAAAAAGACAAGTTTGCGCAGCGCAGCTAATTCCAGCGCTTCAGCGGGCTTCACCGTCTTGATGGAAAGCGTCAGTTCCTTGGCACAGCCCACCTTCACCTCCTGCACCCTCAGTGCACCGAGCGGGCACATCCTCAGCACTTTAATGGTTTTGAATGACAGTGGTTTTACAGTACCTTTTCGTTCCAACCCCTCCAGCTCTGTATTTGCTCCCTTTTATGTATGCAGGTTTGCTTGTGCTAACAAGCATAAGTTGTAAGCCTTTTTGAGCATATTGAGATGGATGTGAGAAATGGCATTCCTTTGGTGATGGCGAGGCATTTCACTTTTTTTTTCCACCAAACAGACCTCTGACTGAAAGCTACTTTAGGAGCAGCAGCTACTGGGAGTTGCAGACGAGAAAACAAGTCAGCACAGGTCGCTCCACACCAAGCACCACACACCTGTGCACAGGTGAGCTCTAATATTATCTGCATGGCACCTCCGGCAATGCATCGTGTTATGTCCACATGCGCACAAATGAATGCATTCTGCAGCTTTATAGGCATGCAGGTATGTTTTTTAAAAATGTTTTCAATAAACTGCATCCCCCATCATCCGTACACAACCCAAACAAGTGCTTCAACAAACACGTCCGGTCCGTATCTGGAAGATTGTAGACATGATGTGGCGCCTGGGGAATGCACCGCCACACACCCCACCTATTCACTTTCCTCACCTTTACTCCTTTCATCCCTTCTCCGTTTTGACCTCACTTCTTTTTTCCTCTGTCAAGTCATCACATGGTTTCAGTTCTGAAACCCCCAGCCCCCAAAAAGACAATCACTGCCTTTTATTCTCTAAATATGTAATTTTCCCTTCTCTGTCAAAAACATTCCACCTGTTTTCTACAGGAAACCCCCAGTTTGGACATTTTTTGAAATTGTTTACAGACATTACAAAGTGATTCACAGAAGGGAAAAGTGTCCTAAACTAATTCAGATGGAAATAGAATTGATGCACCTTGTAAACATTTAGAAAAGCAAAAAGAAAAAAAAGATGCTGCTGACTTCAAAAGTTTGCATTAAATCAAGGAAGAAGTCTGAATAACTGTTGAAAGGTGTTTGCAAACATGAATTATTAATGGTGAAATGACATGGAAGCATAGGCGGTCTGGGGTATTCGAAGGGTTGTGGTAAATGCAGTTACCCGCGTTCACTGGAACTGATGGTTGCTCGGTGTCCTGGTTTGCTGCTGGGTGACTGTCTCCCGTCGTTTCCACTGGGAATGCAAAGACACACTTAAATAAATATATGCATCTTCCTAAATAAACACTTTGATAGTTTCAAGTGTTGTGTAATCTAAATATTTCTTGCATGTGTTTTCCACCGCATTGAGCAACTTTTCCTGGTAGAGCTATAATCGGAGGTCTTGGGTAAAAACAGATCTACCCTTTCTGTTTTCATAAGAGAAGATGTTGGCATGATTGTGCTCCACACAAGCGTTCACAGACAAATAAGATCAGGGAGCTCTTCAAAAAACTACCATCACTTTGATGATCTGCAGCTTGAACCACTTGGCACAAAACAGAGATCTTTTCCAACCAAAGTTTTGTTGATGCTTTTTTTCCCAATCTGCTCCCTAACATGAAGGCTGCTTTGTTGTTGGGCTCTGCGTCGGAAAGGAATGTGACAACGATTTCAAAGGATGGACAAAAGCACTCTGTCATTTGGAGGCAGCCCTGTAATACAATGTGAGGAAGAGAGGCATCAGGAGCAGGCGGTGTCACCATGGATGGTTTTCACAAAGACCTCATCCACTAATCAGCTCTACACCTGAACAGCTGTTTCCAGAGCTCAGTTCATGGTCCACACATGATGGCATGAACATATGTTCATATCAAAGCACACTACAAGCAGGCATCGTTGTGTTTATTTTTATGTACCCACGAACACACTAACACAATGCATTTCCTTCAAGTTCCCTTCCAATCCTCTTTAGATCTACTTTCAAAGCATTCCCAGTGAGTGATCTTTTAATTATGACTATGCCGTTTTTAGCCAAAATAAAAAAAAAAAAAAAGCTGTGTAGTTTTCTGGGACATAGTTTCTGCAGAGCGGCACAAGTTCATTAGAAATTTGCCTTTGGCACAGAGTAAGCCCTCCCCCACATCTCGTCATCCTTCCGTCCTGCTGGATTACAGCCCCTCACACCCCAACCAGTGCAACACAAGTGGTGAGCAAAGTTGAAGCTTTCCCGTCATACAGTTTTGAGCCAGATGCCCGCTCAGACGACAAAAACAGAGACATACATGAATCTAGTCATCTACAAGTGGATACATCAGAATAGAGTGGAGCAGGGAGCTTGTGGGCTGCTGATTATAGCTTCTGCATCACAAATATGATCTTTTTGAAACAGCATTGTTTTCATCTGCTCCTGATTCACAATGATTTGAATGAATACTCAGAAATGCAATTTTGAGCTTCAATTCTTTATACATGTCCTACATCATTGGAAAAGGCCATAGGAGCACGTTAAAAACACAATTTCCATCGAAATGAGTCTTCAACTGTTCCTAACTCTTGTATGACGGCTGCAGTTAGTGGAGCTTGCCCTTTTGGGTGGATACAATCTGTACGGTTCACGCAGGCGGCCTGCACAAATGATCAAGGTCGTAGAGAGAAAATGTTCATGCACCTTTTTTTTTTTCTATGTGCATGCTGCAGGCGGCAGCTCATACAACATGCAAGGGTAAGTAAGGGGGGAGTAGGTAAGACCATTGACTGTATCAGAGAACTGGTCTGGTTAAGCTGGAAGTTAACCATTTTCTATGATGTGATGTCACTCTCACTCCAGTCAATGGATTTTCCCCAATCTTCAATTAGGAGGAATTTTCCTCTCCACTGTCGCCTCTTGCTTGCTCGACACAGGGATTAGAGTACAGCTAAAAGCTTTCTACCACCTGTGACAGTTAGGCTAAAGTGCAAGCTGAGGTGTGACATACTTACAAGGTCTGATGTATGAAATGTAAGTAAACAAGATGTTAATGTGTGGTGATGATGGTGCACCGTTACCAGGGGAGCACTGGGACAGAGAAACCTCTCTGATGTGTGTCCCGTTTCGACAGGCAAAGACCTCCATTTGACACTGGTTTTGGTAGAGCTTCCCATCTGACCCACACACCAGCTCCCCGTCGAAGCCACAGTCTCTGTAACACGTACAGCGCTCAAACTGCTCTTCCTCCAGGCAGCCGAACATGTTGTTGCACTGGTTTGGTTGCACGAAACCTACAGGTAAAAAAAAGTTCTTTTTTTTTTTAAAGAAGAATGCTAGAAATGCAACGTCAGTCAACTGCGATAGAGTACAGTGCGTATGGCCCACCTATCCACTGATTGGTTGAACTCTCTACTTCATTGCAGGTGGGTCCATCACATAGCTCACGTGCAAGTGGGCTGCTCTCACTAACATTGTAGAACCTGGTGGCCTCGAACGCTGAGTTACAGAAACAAAAAAACCTTTTATCCTAACAAAGACCTAAATGAGGTTCTCAATAAATCAGTTACTTAAATTATTATTTTTTGTACTTTGACCAATAAAAGCGTCACCCTTCAGGTGCACACCTGGTTCATAGTAGTCGTAGATCTTGACCGGAACAGGCGCCGTCTTGCCCACAATGAATTCCCTCACAGCTTGGAAGGCCACACATGTCATACATTGACTGGGAATCTGAGAAAGGGTCACAGACACATGAGCTCAGATGCATACCTGCCCTTTGAACAGAAAAGCCCCCCCCACACACACACACACACTCCTGTGTCAACACTGCAGTATGTTTTCACACCCTCAGAAAACAAACCGAAACAATGATAAAAAGTGATCAAGTAAAGTTTTACTCTCAGTTTTAAAAATCTTTCTGTTCCTCTTTCTGTAAAAGTTGACAAAGCATTCAGAACTTGGCGTCATCAAAGTATTTGATTGCTTTTATATTTTTCAATGTTAGAAGATGACAGAGTTTCTGTGCTCAACTCACCTCATCAAAATAGAGCAACACTTTTCTCCCGTCCAGCTCGTACCTCTTCAGACCCACCCTCTTGTCCATCAGTATCTGTTGAGGAGATTAAAGCGTTTGGTCATTTTGAAAATCCCAGAAAATAGGCACTCATGTAACCTGCAGGAAATGTCAAGGTGGAATACCGCTCAATGAAAATGTTTTTGCACATTTTTTCTATGGGTATGCTGCAGGCAACAGGTTGTAGTGAACTGTTATACAACATGTAAGCAGGGGTGAAGTAGGTGAGAGACGCAGAAATGTTGTATGACTGTTGGAGAACAGTCATAGATGCATCCACTTCTTTCTACAACCCTACAGGGGATTGCTGTAAAAATCCAGCAGGAAAAATCCAGTAGGTTGGTAACAAACAGCATGGACTCCATTCTGCATGTAGCTGTGCATGGTATGGGATATAAGCTAAAAACAAATAATAGTTTGATCATGTTTGTTTAAGCTTAGTGACCCAAACTGAACCACACATGCAACTTTAAATGATTGAGAGCAAATCCTTCGACTGGCATCTATGCCTTAAGATATGAGCTTTTCTAGACCATAATCAATCAGCTATCGTGATGTGAAAGGCAAACACATGACTCTTCCTGCCAGGTTGTAGATCACAGATTTACTTTAGTTTTCTATACATTTTTGTCTTTTGTATCCTCTGATGTTTTTCGATAATTTCTAAGTCTTTTTAGCAAATGAGCATGTGATGAATGTGAGGTTAGATTGCTTTTTATTTTGAATGCTCGTGTTTTTGCTAAAAGTCCAAGTCCAGAAGATTTTTTTTATTTTGTCAAAGGTAGCAGCCATTAGACAACAAGGGTTTATGAGGTGCTCAGCCTGAGCTGGCGCCACCAAGATACTTACATGCATGCATGTTTACATCTTTCCTCAATCTCTCTCTTTTTCTCACACACCCTGTAAAACTGCTTTTAAAGGATTCCTTTTTCTGCATATACTCACCTCTACCCATGAAATCTGAAATATCAGGAATCAGGTTGGAAACAGATATTATTAGACTATTGTTGCCCTACAGACATTCACTGGACCGATCATTCATTTTTGGGCAGCATCTATGAAAAAACAGCAACTGCACTGGAATGCAGAAGTCAAACTTATCACCGTACATGGAGGAATGTCTGCCGCACTCAAGCCAGCAGCAATAAAACTCAAGGAAAGGCAATAGCGGTGTAAACTGAGCTTTAACTAGGGTAACCTGAGGTGACATTCTTATAACAGTAAATATGTGTGCAATTTCAGTAGTTCTGCAGCAAGTTACAGAGGTGACTTTTGTTGATCTAGGCCTGCAGTTTAAGGCCCTGTTACAATCTGCTAATGAGGTACAAGCTGCTTGCAGACGAGGGAGCTGACCTGAATTATATCTTGAAATTTGACCTCAACTTTTTTCCAGTTAAAACCATCAAACCAAAGCCTCGCTCTTTCCCTCCACTCCCCAAATCATTGGGGTGCAGCAGTCTCTTCTCTAGGTTGTTTGTAAAGTATATTAATTTCTCTGTTCCCATTTTCAGACACCATTCACACTAAATAAGAGTGTTGCAATGCCCACATTTTTTTTTAAGGGGGAGCCATAGCGACTTAGTGGTGGCTATCCCTCCACCGGTAGAGTGATTTGCATCCCGTTGCGGTGCGGAGGAGAAAAGCATTTCTTTACACGGGTGTGCTCTGAAGCACAGAAGTTGACATTTAAATGTAAGAATTTTATTAAACTATGTGATACACAAACGTTTTGTTTCTGTATGACTTTTTAAAGTTATAAAACGGATATTCTTGCGTATTTTCCGAGCGCTGGCAGCTAACATCAATGACTGATGGCTATTGATGATGCCATCAAGTGGTAATAACGTTCGAATTTGAAGACACTATTTTTTCCATATTTTTCCAGGATAAATGTAGGGATAGGGAGAAGCTGTAGGGGTAGGGAAGCAATTCGGATTCAGTTTTTGGTAACTTAGGCGGGGTTCATTCTGGTCAATGCTTGTTCAACTTCAGGCATCATCTTTGCCGTCCAATATCCGGTAAAGGACATCAGAGATAATCTGTTAAGTGTATTTATGTCTTTGATTTGACCTCTGTTTCTGGATTGCAAAAAAGTCTACCAGAGGTGGAAAGCAACTTTACCTTAATCAGTAATGGAACAATTCACACATTATGCAAAAAAAAGGACATACAGTGATTCTAAACAGCCCTCCTTCAGATCAACAAGACTAATGAGAAATCTGTTGGACTTGATGCTGAAAAACAAACTTCTTTGCTCTGAGTTGCCCTCTCTCTTTTTTAATATACATGAAATGTAACACACACAAGACTATTGCTAAAAACATACCTTACAGTCACAACAGTTACTATACAGCACCAAAGCATGCTTGCCTTTGACATCCAATCTGTCTACTGTGAAAGTGCCAACCGTTTGAAAATCGATCATGGAGGAGAAACTAATAATTGCGGTTTGTGCCTGAACGGAATCATCCGGCACCACGTCTTTCATATATCAGAATAGAGCTGAAAAAAAAATTGGAAGATTTGCTTCGACATTCCACACCAAGCTTCTTCCAACTGTAGATATATGCACTAGTATCAGGTAGCGATAGACTTGTGTGAACACCATAGTGGGCATAGTAGGCTCAAGGCAAGTCTTGAACGTGCATTTCATGCCCGGTGTGTATGGGGTAACAGCCAGTAAAAATAGTATTTTGTAGATGCCAAGCTCCTGGTATGAAGGTGAGATGGGGTTAGCTTTGACCTCAATTAGAACATATCTTTCTGTGAAAAATGGATGACTGCGATTTTCTACATGTTCATGTGAATAAGTTAGCTGATGTGACACATCTGTAGTGTTAGAGTAAAGCAGAATGAGTTTGACAAAGTCGTTATTAAAAATACCTGTCCTACAGCGGTGAGCAAGAGCAACCAGCAAGTGTGTGTGTGCGTGTGTTACAGTGTGATCTTATACCCTTTCTAGACTTTCTACGTCTGCTTGAAAACCCGAAATCATTGGAACCTCTATGACGGCCATATTTGATGATCCGGAATGGAGCCATCTAGACAAAGACATGGAGGTCAGGAAAAACCTGCTTACCATGATTTTCTGAAAAGCATCTCAGTTCTTGAGTATGAGTTAGTCTGTACCTGGCACAAACTTCTAAGGAGATGCGAAAGTCCATTTTGTCCTTGTGGGCTGAGGGATCGTCATCCTCAATGGGCGCCCGCCGTTTCCGGTTAAGCTCGGAGCGGTTGTCTGCTCGGCTCCGGGAGCGTGAGGCGGTGTGATGGGAGGAAGTGGACAAAGGCTGGACATGTCGTTCCTGAAAAGGCTCTTTCAGATCCACTTTGAGCTGGAAAGCTGGTTTGGACACTGGATCAGGAACGTTATACAAGACATCAATCTAGATAAACACAGAGAAGCAGAATTATTGTTCATAAAAGGAAACAGTAGGAGATAGAAATGTAAAAAACATGGAGTTTTGCTAGTAAGTTATTTGTACTCACAAATAAACTGGTGAACTGACGCTCACTCAACTCTTATTATTTAAGCAAATGTTCCCACTCTGACATCAAATTTTTGTTAATGAGACTGGCCACAACCACTGCACTGGATATCTTTTAAGTTTCCCAGAGCTTTTAAACGGTTTGATTTTTATGGATGTTAGAAACTCCTGATCTCCAGATCGTCTTCAGCAATCAGGTTTAAAACTAAGCCCGGAGAAGTTTATCCCAACTTTCGTGCATTGCATGCACTGAGCAAATTAACCAAAATCCAAAAACCCGTGTTGTTTTACAGGCCATAGTTTCTGCAGAGCGGAAGGAGTTGGTGTGAAGTAAGCCTGCTCCCACATCCTGTTATCCATCTGTTTACACATTCTCCCACTATGTCACAGCCCCTCACAACCCCAACCTAACATTACCGGTGCAAAAAAATGGTGAGAAACATCAGAGCTACCCAAGCCAGATGCCAGCTTGGACAAAGAAAACAAGGACGTGCATGGATGTCTTTGTCTGCAGGTGGATGCGTCACAATGGAGCAGAGCAGGCAGCTACGTCATGAATATGATATTTTTTAAGCATGATAAATGCCACACAGACATGTTAAAAACACAATTTTGCAGTGGTGTGCGTCTTTAACCTCTTGGATTACTCAAAATAAATCTTTAGATTTTGCCTTGTTTGGGTTTCTATAAAGCGGTTCAGACACTTTAACAAGGGTTTCTTGCAATTGACCTTTTAAAATCTTTTATCTTTTTGTAATGAATGGTCTTGCTGTTGTACAATGGAACATGTTAACATGCCAGTATGTATACATTAAAATAAATTCCTGAAGCACAAACTTGTACAGATGGAAATAAAGTGTGTTCATCCAAATCCTGCTGAAAAAAATTAGCTAAAAGAAATCTGTAAGTGTACAAGTCCCCACAACAACTTCTAATCTGGATGTTCAATCAAGTCATATCTCGCTAAAAGGTTACCAGAAAAGAAACTGTAGAACTGTTGATCGGGTTTTTTTATTCTTCAATAATATGCTGGTTAGACCATGCTAACATTTGAGTAGCATAGAAAATAAATGAATGTTACTCAATGCGTAAAATACCTGCATGAGGCAGCAGCCTTCTCCTTTAGCACTGACGAAAAGGCCTGTGGGGATACTTGGGATCTGATAGGAGCACACCATCACAAAGAAAAGCAGAAGAAGGGGCAGGGAGAGGTTAGAACTCATTCATCAAGTGAACAAATAATCTGACACTAGTGATAATCAAAGCCACTGCTCATCAACCGCTGAACTAAAAAAATGTATTTTTCCCTTTTTTTTTTAAATGTCAGGCCATATCTCAGTTTAATCTAACGGTAGATTTGAAGTGCTGCTAACATGGATTAATCCATTTTGACTAATGAGCCCCAAAAAGTATATAAATACCCAACATTTAAAAGCCAAAATGTTGTAAATGTAATGTTTACCGTGGCGCTCTGGAGCAGTTTCTTGTTGTCTTTGTTTAGTTCAAAGGTCTCCTGGAAGTCAAGGTTGGTGGAAGCCAGTGAGATGGTGAGGTTTACCCCTCCTACATAAGACAAGATGGCGTACTCTGACAAGGCCTGCAGGGCCACACACGTGTCCTGGAACAGGACCAGTAAGGCACACTTTAGAATCCACATCATCCATTGAAAACATTTACATGTTGTAATAAAAACAGGGGGAAAAAGCTGTTACTTGTGTTGAGGAGAAGCCACCCAAGGCATTCCTTTGTTGGGAGAGCCATTTGACCACAGGCAGTGCGGAGGCCACATCCCCCAGGAGGGTGTAGGTCAGAAGACCATAGGCAGTCATCTCCACCTCTGCTGACACCACTTAGATCAAACAAAAGGAGGCTATTATTATTTTAGGAGGCTATTCAGCGTTCTGACTTTTATATTTGGGTGACTTCGCCATATGAAAGTGGAAGAATGGGATTTTTTTATTTCACTTTTAAAATTCTGTGAACAATTTGATAGCAAATGTGAAAAATGAGTGTATTTCTAATGGCTGCTTCAATTTTTTAATATTAAACATGTACCTGACTGAGAGAGACCGTCACGGAAGACCATGAATGTGTCTTCATCGGTCACAGTGCTGCCCGTCATACTCCAATGGGTAAGTCCATCTAGAGAGACGGATTTAATGAGACCATGGCAGGCTCTTTTCCTCTGCATCAACGTATTCACCACCTTTAACTAACACCATCAGATGTGCAACCAAAGCTCTACCTTAATCATACACAAGGAGTAGAACCTTCAGAGGAAGCTCTTGTGATTTTACAAAAAAAAAAATCTACTAGAACAAGCTGAAAGATTTGGAAAGAGGATTAGGATGCAACATAAATCTCCTGCTTCTTTATACGTGTGTGATGTGCAGTAGTACCTTGTGTGATGGCCATGTGGTTGAGGCGGCGCAAAGCCAGAGGAGCATAGGGGCTGCGTAACAGAGCCAAGGTGTATGCAGACAGAGCGGTGGTGTACGGGTCATCAGCAGAATGCAAGCTACTCTCCAAAAAATCCTTGGCTTTGGCAACTGCCACCTTCTCCTCCTGTATCGGGACAAGGCAGACATGCTTCATCATCACCTGAAGCTTACAGAGTCCATCCATTACCTGTACCTGCTCATGGAGGTTGATGGACAGCTTTGGGGAATGGCAGTGACAAACACACCCACACATTTTAAAGGGAGATCCTGATTGTACATCTGTCATCTGTTTAGACTCTTTTCTAACAATGAGTGTGTATACTATTCTATTACTTACTAACATGTATAACCTTTGATTAATACCAGAAGCTGTGGTGTTTTTGAGATGCTTGTATACTCTCCTTTGGTTTTAGTTGCTAGCACCTCATTTTTTTGTTTTTACTGATATTCTATGGTTTACGTGGCGGTTTTACAAACTTACTATTGCCTGTCTGCCCTGTACAGGTTTGCAAATGTATATTGACTTGTGGGTGAAAAACCCAGATCCATCTGCTATGGCAATTGTGACGAAAGCTTTAGAAAGACTGTTTAAAAAAGAAAGTGTTTGACCTTATTGGAATGATCTGGACTGAGTTGCTTCAAAACAACCTGAATGAACAGATCTGGTTTGAAGTTTCCTTCTTTTTTATGTAGCACATTGGGACAGCCTCAGGTATAAACTGATACTTTAGAAATTACAAGAACTGGGTGGATTTGGAATCTCCAGTTAAACAGGTTAGATTTTTCCCCATGTGGTGACTGTGCATTTTTTATTCCTGGTCCCGAAGTTCTGAAATTATGTTCCTCCAAAACTGTGCTTGACATCAGACCTACATCATTTTAAATATCAACTAAAGACGTACTGTTTTAGAATGGCTTCTAAAGCTCAGTAGTTGGTGGCATCTTATTTTCTTTAACTCACTTTAAATAATGAATTTATCTTTATTTTATATGTTTAGCCTTTTGTAATTTTATGCTGTTGTCTTCAAATTGTTCGTCTTAATTTGCTCAAATATAAATTTTCCAGTTCTATCATTTTTCTTTGTAAAGCACCTTAGCACTCTGGTGTTGTAAAGTGCTGTATAAATAAAGTTTCCTTCATTCAAAAATGCAAATTCTTTACAACATTCAGACTAGATTCCTCAATAATAATTGTTTAAAATTAAAATAAATGAGCAAATGCATAATTTGTTCTGTTTTAACTTTCAGCAGAAACTCGTTCCCTCCTCTTCACAAGAACCCATTTTTGAGATGATTCTTGGACAAACTGGATCACAGGCAATTTTTTATTTGTGGGTCGAGCCAAAGTATTACCTTCCTGTGCCCTTTCATTTTCACTTAGGTTCATTAACCAATGGGGATTTGGCTTTCATCTTCTAAATATGTGACCTTCCCTCTCATCTATAAGACGCTCCACAGTCACCCACTATAATTACAACACTCATCTTTTAATTATATTAAATTGGAAGAGAGGTGGAGATATTGCTTTGAAGTAAAGGATCCCTTTCAGCCTTTATCAGCTGTAAAAAGGGCAGATTTTTAAACTGAAACTTTATTTATTTGTATAGCGACTTTTATTCTCCATAATCCAGGACACATGGAAAAAAGGGAAAAGATGGATGAAGGGAGGCCAACCAAGGCTGGTAAATGCTAAATAATGAGCCAACTATTTGGACAAGCAGAGGTCGAAGGCAAAACAGAAGCTTTTTATAGTTCATTTTAATACGCTGATACATTTTTCAAAAGAGTTTTCTTCTAAAACCACATTTGTTCTCTAAATCCTTTAGGATATCTTAATCTAAAAGAAGAAAGTGAAAAGCATGGAATGGTGGGGTGAGAAGCAAATGGCAAAAACAAGTAATAAAGTGTCTTTTATGAAGCTAAACCACCACTGCATGTCAGCCTAAATCTTCTGAGGGAGTTCAGATGCGATTCGGCATTACATTAAGAGCACTGGGGCATAACAAATTTGAGTGGACTGGTTGCCAGAACATCCATCTTCATAACTATCAGGAATGCGGTGATACGTCTACACATGAGCCAGGCTGGAACCATGGTACATATTTTACATTGAAAGTGAGAAAAGTAGCTCACTGTGAGCTGCTCTTCATGTTTGCAAAACTTTAAAATGTGTATATTTAAGTGGTAATCTGTCAGACCCGAGTGACACATTTTTAATCTCATACAGTATCTGATGTTTTTGTAGGTTTGTTTACAAATTAAATACTATTAAATCAATTAAAAGCATCTATGTAAGGAGTGATTGTGCTTGCTGCTGAGAGATTTCTTACCTCTGTGGCTATCCCAGTTTCCAACAGAGCTGCTATCACATAGGCTGTAAGGGAAATCTTCCCATGGATTCCTCCCTGAGGAGAAAATGAGCAGAATTTTTCAATTCTTCGTAGAACCCATAAACTATTGTCTTCATTCACTTTCTCAGAACAGACATCTTCATAAGCAGGTCGATGATTTACAAAGATGTAATTTTTTCTGTGTCTTAAAACCTGACGCTTTCTAGTTAGACAATTTAATGGCTTGAGTCATCCCATAATTTGTAAAGCAGAACACCTCTACTATTTACAACAGCTTTACCACTGTCTGTAACTGCCAATGGCAAGACACATCTTGACTGCACAAGTGTAATTACTGCGCCTACAGGTAGAACCACCAGTATTTATGGACCTCTTTTGAAGGAAGTGAAGTGTCTGGATTATGTTCTAGAGATGTTAGATCTGAGATCTGCTCCTACTGTATATGTCCTGGTCACAGCATAAATCAAAATGAAAAAAACTAAACAAAATGACAGTATCATCCTGAGTTTGTTTAGAATAAGGGGATCTTACTTGCAAAATGCTTCTGATTTGACAAACTAATCTCCACCCGAAGGGTTTACCTGAAGATCTTTGTTGAGAATGCGCCCCATAGCAGGGAAGGAACCGTCATCTTGCTGATGTTTGATGAGCCAAGACTTTGCTGCATGAAGCTCTTCAGAGTCAATAAAGATGAAACCTCGAGACTGAGCAAAGGACTTCAACACAAAAGCTGTCAGCCTACAGGAAAAACAAACAACAGTGGAGAAAATCAGAGCAAAAAAAGGGTATGATCAAGATTCCCTCTTTATGGTAATATTACATTTATGTGCATAATCTTTCTATTGGTGTGTGACCATGAAAAAAAACCCAGAGGGGTTTCTGTCACACACCATCACATCATTTTATTTTTTGATTAATCTTGACCAGAAAGTTCTTTCTATGTGTAAATAAAACAAAACAAATCAAATCAATCTTTGATTTGACCAGAAGATGGTGTTCCTTTAGTCTGTCAACATGACTTCCTTGTTCACGAGAGCCCCCACTGGTGGCTCACTTGTACCCATTTCCTTTAGGACACTTTAACATGTGCTCTTAGTCAAATCCAGCATACCAACATGATGGAAAAAACCTAGAGTAAAGGCTGTAGTAGACTTTGCCACCCACACACAAACCATTGAAACCACAAGCAATAATTCCAATTTATAAACAAACCCAAGAACAGCTCAGACATGCTGGATTCCTCACTTCATTTTCACAAATGTGCTTTTTTCACTGGACTTAAAAAGATGTTTATATTCTGTGTTACAGGTATGTTTAGATGAAGAGTGCAAACATTTGTCTTCAGCAGTTTTGATAGATTTGCTACAAATCTTTTCTTACCATTTTGACTAACATTACACACATAGCTGTGTGGATAAGCTCAGTGTTTGCGGACAGCAAACAGGTGAAAAAAAAAGGCCTTGTGATGAAGAGGAGAAGAACAAACAAACGTATTTGATAAAAGGGATGGTTTGTGCAGATGAACCATCTAGAAAAATGAAGGAATGGTAGGAGATGTGTGCAGCAGAGCTCGGTTGGAGCTGCAGGAGACTATAGATCAGCTCCTAGATATCTAAGAACAAATACAAGGACCAATCAAGATTGATTCTAGTTGTGAGTTAAAAACCCATAAAGGGCATCCATGACTTATGCAAACATGGAGCCCAGAGATGGAAGTTGTGAACTTGATGGTCTGGGAGTGTGACTAAACCTTTATGAGCCATGGTTTTAGTGGTCAGAGATGGGGGAGAAACCTGGAGAGTGACGGAGCAAGGATGAAGTCAACCCCGAAAATCCTGCTGAGCACATAAAAACACACACTCATCCATTAACAATAGACCTCCTGGTAGAAACTATAGTTTTGCTCAGTGACACAAAAGCAGAACATTGCTCCACCTCTGATCACTACTGACTTGTAATTAGAATAAACTGTTTATTAAAACAAAACTAAGGGTGTATTTAGACTGGAAAAGTCTGTTGGTCCGGACAGAGTCCGTTTAATTTGGTCTGAATCGAGTCCTGTACCTTGCGTTTGGTCTGTAGTCAGACAGGCGTCTACCGGACATTTCTGCTTTGAATTATGCCTGTAAACAAAGCCACGTGACTAAAGATCTCTTCAGTCATTGGCCAGGAATTACAAGGGTGGGACAAAGCAATGACAGAAAGAATAATAGAAGTCCTGTGCCCTCCAATCCTAGTTAACTTATTTATTGTTATATGTCTGAATAATTTTGAACGTCTGTATCAACACTTTTTACTTTGGTATGGCGGAGGCATGCTGCAAGGCGGATACTGAGGAGACGACGGCAAAGAATAAGTGTTTATGACATAGATTGTTGGTAAATCAGTGTGAGAAGCAATGTACACCATGTTAAAAGTTGTTTTAATGAGTCTGCATTCATCCAACCACATTTCAGTGAGTTTCTGTGTCTCATCGTTGCTTCACACTTGTCGCGGCTCATCGGTTGCTACGTTCCTACTCTGTTTACATCCCGTTATACCTGGCTATTACGTGGCCATTTTGGTCCAATTGTTCTGCTCTAAGCACAGAGCCTTTTCAGACTGAGGAAACTCAGAACAAACCGGAGCTCAGTCTGATTGGAAATGAGCAGAGACCACCTCAAAAGATGGGTCAGAGAGCGGTTCCTGATCCGAGAGCGGTTCCAGGTCCTGGACCAGGGTTTGCTTGGTATTCAGACTGAAAATGTGTTCCAGATTATTGAGGGAAAACAAACTCTGGATCACGTTAAGCGAATCAAATGTGTCCAGTCTGAATACACCCAAAGGAAAACGATGAAAATAATGACTGCGCAAACAGTGGCCCTACAACGCAAGAAAAGAGCAACAGGGGGCATGAACAGGAAAACAAGTTTGTGCTCTCATAAAGGGAAACATCGAGTCTTCCCTTGCTGGAATGTGGATTATTCCTCCCGAGGAACAAAGCTTAAACCACACTCCTATTAGAGTTTTTATAATGTTGGGTAATATTGTGTCACTGGCTTTTAAAGTTGAGCCTCAGGGTTTGGTCCTGAAAAAGTGGAAATACAAATTAGCTTGGGAAAAGCCAATTAAGGCTGACCTCCACCCATTGGTGTCTGGTTGCAGTCCCCCTCCCATCAGTCGCTTAACTCCACTTTACCTTACACTGCTTCTAATTCTCCCATTAAGAGAATAACCCAGTTTCACTCTACCAAGACTGCACCTTAAGGGTTCTGTTAAAAAAAGCATAAAATTAAGCTCATTGCTGTTTCATTTTCTTAAAAAAAAAGTCATTTTTTATGAATGGAGGCTAGAAATATAACAGAGGAGTCAATAATGCAGTGCTATTAACATTCTTTGCATCATATAATAAACATACCAGCCAAGTATTTCCTTGGTCTCGAAACAAAAACTTTGTGTTGTACCAAACGTTGGGTTATCTTCTACTGTTAGCAGGTTTAACATTTCTATCTCATAACCAGCACAGTTTTAACTAACCTAAAGTATGGCTACACAGATGCATCTTTCCTGGATGCCAAAGAGGCAGAGCAACTTAGCTTCTTTGTTGAAGTTTCTAGTCAGTTATGAGTCGACAGAGGCTTAAATATTTAATTCACCAGCTTTTACAAGTGGTGGAGATTATAAATAAAAAACCTCAGGGTTTTATGGACAAAAAGAAAACTAACAAGGGGTGTTGGTGCCCACCAAAACCAAAAAAAAAAACATGTTTTGATTTAATCTCAAGAAAAATTGCCAGTTTCTTGTACTAATGTAAAAATGAGGAGGGGGAATTGAAAACACCTGGTCAAATACACCTTAATTTTCCAGAATTTGAACTTTTAACCTTAACGTTAATGGTGCTGCCATCTAGGATAGTAAAAACTGAACAGCAAATGATTACTGCCGGCCGCATCCGTTCATTAAGAGTAACGAGATCCAGTCAATTTCCTTTGAAAGATTTTTACACTAACAGAGCTAACTCTAACTGCTGTAATGCCAGAGTAAAGACCAGTGATGAACTCTGAAACCAAAGCAAAGCTCGGCTTTTTTTATGGCAAAGTGTTTTTGAGTGGTTCATTAGCTGTCTGATGCTGACCACATAAGTTTGGGCCTTCAACCCACGTTTTTCAACCTTAGTGCCAACAAAAATGACAAACTGCCCCTAGTCATCCTCTAATGTTCTCATTGTTCAGCTGAAGAGTTCAAGTTTTCTTTTATGGTTTTTAGCCAATTACAACCAGGTTATCAAGTCATCAGGAGGCTTTTCTTTATGAAAAGGAATGTAAAAACATAAATAGCCATTTGGTGAAGTGGCTCCAGACGACTTGTAACACTGTCTCCAACAGTGGCATTTAGAGCTTGTTTGGGGTCAAAACGGCACAGGTCCACACAATGGCTCCAATATCAACTCACATTACAGAAAATAAATCCTTTGCCTGCCTCTGGGATCCAATTAGGAATCTGTTTTACCATTCTCTGCTGTTCATATACCCTGCTGTTACGGAGTTAGCTCTATTAAACATCAAAATACCCGCCTCAGTACAAAGAAATATCAATGAGAGGAATTCAAAACGTGACCGGGCCGCCAAACACGAACAAAGGATCTGAGAGAAAGGATTTGGTTCTAGAAACATTCAGATAACTCAGTGTGCTTTTATACCCAGAACACTTACAGTTGGTCTTTGTTGGCAACCATTGACTGTATCTGAGAAGTGGAGTGACTGTGACATCATCCATAGAAACTGGTTTACTTCTGGCTCCAACAAAATGAAGTAAATTATGTCACCATTTCTTGCGATGTGGACTCGCCATGTTGGAGCCTGATGTTGTCAGTGTGCAGTGATCGGGCCAAGTCAGTTCAAGTCATTGTTTCTATGGCAACCACTCCCAGAAGTGAGCTTGTTGGAAGTCCACACCCCTACCACTTGAAAGCAGGCAACACAAAATCTGTCAAGCGTTTTAAACGTTGGACGTGAAGGCCAGCAGGCCCGCCCTAATTATATTGGTCAATTTCCAGCTTGAAAAAACTTGCATTACAGAAAAAATATCTCTTTAGAACCACCTTATCTTTTTGGTCGCCTGGGGATGACAAACGGGTCTATTTAATTTTTTTGTAGAAGCAGCAAAAATACATTTTTGGATTTCCTTGGCAACAGAGGTTTTTTGTCAACCATGCAAACATTGGTAGTATGTTCATTTTCTATCTCATATCGTTTTGTTTAGCTGGAGCCAAGAATTCATGTATCAAATTTTCGCAATATTTTGGTAAATCATGTACGAGCTATGTCGAAACTTCATTTTCATTGGGTACCAGAAGTGTGCAAATTTTGGTGAGTTCATAAATATGTGGCAAGTGCAACATTTTTGCTCAGACATGCAGAAAGAAGGATTGCCAAAACAATCTGGTCCTGGCAGTCCAGCACTGCTGGGGGACAGTATTAAGAAGAACATGAAAAATGTATCAGAGCAAGAATTGTTTATCTGACTAATAGAATGACTGAGTAATAGCTGCTTATTTCTCCAGAGAAGGCTATGGGATTTTGGCTTCTTGGTGCCTTCCTGTTTGGAACATCAGGGGGAGGCGTCACTCAGTCCAGTTTTCATATACAGTCAAAGTTTGCAACCTTCATTTGGGCATAGATGCACGTGAGCACAGAAAAGCAAGGTCTGTGTGTCTGATGTGTCCAGAAACCTTTGTCCCAGATAAAGCAGAAGAATGCTGCTCCATCTAAACATGTTTTGGGTAGTCGGAGCTGTGAGCAGTTTCCACAATGACTCACCACGTACTCCCGGAGGAATCCTTTTCGCCAAAGGCACTATAGGATCCATCCTGCCGTTTGTAAGTGAGTTGTCTCTGGTAGCCTACATAACAACACAGAGCAAAAACATTATTAGCAGCAAATTCTGCCTATTGTTATTTCCAAAGCGTGCTCCTTTGGAGATAATATGCAGTGTTGCACAATACAGAGTAAACTAAAGACAATGTTAACATAGAAGTCTCATTTATGATCTACACTAATAAATGACTGTCTGCAGGGATTTTTTTCCCAATTCTCTAAATTGCTACAACATTTTCTCATGTATATTTCAATCAGCTGTTCAGTGGAAATATATACAGACACAAATATGAGCCTGAGTTTTTCTTCCACACATAAAAAATCCTGCATGAGTTGCTGAGTTTTAGGAGTTAAGACTTCATTTCAGTTTGTTTTTCAGTTTGTTTTTTCCCCCTACAAGAACAGGTTCTGTATTTTAAGTTTATTTATGTCTTATACAGTTTTACTAAGTCTGTTTCTTTTCTACTCAAAAGACAAAATGATAATTATCAAAAAGAAGGGTAAACAAGTTGATGTAAAGCCAAAAAAGGCTCATTTACCTTGAAGCAAATAGTCTGTTGCTTCATTTTCAACCTCTTGGCTGAGCTGCCTGGTCTTCTGCAAGTACTTCAGAACAAAAACATTTGGGGCAAAGTGGATCATGTTTTGCTCACCACACCCAAAGGGCAGTCTAAGCAGATTGTCCAGGTTGTTTAAAGTGGGGCCCATGACATCTCCTGTTAGAGATATACAGATACACACAAACAAACATTAGCAACTTTCACTCCCATCTATGTTCCCATGGAACTCTAACAAAACTTGTCTTCTTGACTTAAGTCATGAAGTCAAGAGGGATGTACCTAATGCATTTAAACATCATACATAATTCTCCATCTAAATCCTGGTTTACCAATCATGGATGCAGTGGCTCTTTCTGATCCAGGCACAATGTTGTGTGGAACCCCCAGTGTGAAGGCTTCATTGTGATTATCATCAGAATCTTCCTTCCTCCAGATCTTGAACTCCCCAACTGAACCCCAGCCCGTTGAAAAGCCGATATGTTGCACCTGGAAAAAAAAATACAATGAGAAGAAGAAAAAAAATTGAAGCCCAAACAAGCTGCAAAAATATTTAATACAGATGTCTTATATCTTCTTCGGATATCATAACGAACCTGTCCTTGGAATTGGCCTGACCATTGGAGGATGATAGATTCATTGGATGGATGTATACCATGCCCCACCTAAACAGGAAAACAAAGACAGTTTATGGCTTTGACCTGTCTTTTTTTGTCAAACCATTTCCTCATTCGCTGATATAACCACAAAACCCCAATAAGAATAAACCTTTTCGAAAGAACTTACAGGTAATTCTGATGCCAAGTGATGATAAAGCCAGAGTCATTCATTCTCCTTCACAATAACTCACACAAAACATTTAAAAGAGGCTTATAGAGCACATTTTCATTCTTGAACAGTTTTACAGTCATTACCAATACCAGGCCAAGGTTCATCCAGTGTCCTCCATGACATCAGCTTGTTAAGTTTAACCTAACAGGGCGCCACACCAGTAAAAGTGGCGCCATTTTTACACACATGAGCGGATTAGTAATTTTTATTGACTTTTCTTTGTGTGAGAACATCGATTCAACTGCCAAACAGTAAAATGTTACTATCTGCACAGTACTGTGAAGTTTTACTGCCCTCTCACCTGAACTAGGTCATCCTTCCAGCTTATCCAGAAACTGCGGAACTCATCCCAGGACAGGATACCCGGCGTGTGGGCGGAGGCCAGCGGCTCACCCATCTTGCCCAAAGAAATCCAGGAGCGAGTGTTCTGTCTACCACCGAGAACAATCTCAAGCATCTCTGCACTGTCATGGGGACTGGCAGAGAGGGCAAAGTGGGCATTGTTGTGGGTCTTCACTGCGACCTGGAAGTGGTTCATCTTGCTTGGTTTTTTGACATACTGATATTCATATTTGTTTGGGGTGGAAATGTGAATTCTCTCTGGAAACAACACAAAAGGCACATGTGTTTTGCATAGTTTAATACTTGCTAGGCTGTAGGATGTCAGAAATGTACACGGTATTAGTACTGACCATTGGGACAGAAGAAGACACTGTAAGTGTATTCTCTTGGCAGGCCTTCTGGCTGTAGTAAAGAGGATACATTGTGTAATTTGTCAGATGAAAATGGCAATATAGGTTGACAATGAAAAACTTCCACCCTCTAACCTCCACCAAGACAGTCCTTCGAACATAGTCCAAGGCAGTTGAATTCCTCCTTTCCTCCATATCATTTTCCACTTTGCCTGTCAGGAAACCATCTGAACAGCAGCTTTGAGAACTGTAGGCGATGGCTCGGGCTGTCAGGATAGCACAGAAAAAAACAACCTTTCGTCCTTTAACTCACTGCACATTCTATTTATGACAATTACATGAACTTTTGATGGCAAAGAAATCCAAATCCAATCAGTCAACATTATACAAGTTTAAAGAGTAGCACCAGAAGAACAGAATGCCATAAGTTATTGCAAGCTTGTATTCAAGAGCATTTCAAGTATTTCTGAGTCCCACAACTATTGCATTTTTTTGGGTGTATTCTGGATGGAACAGCTGAGGTTGATCAGCTGATTGAGGAGCCGTCACCAGTTAGCAGATGCTGACGTAGATATGAGAGGGGAGAGTACACACCAGCTGACAGTACCAGCACTGGCTAATCAATCCCAAGAAAATAGAAGAGTGTGGATTCGCAAATTCCTGATCAACCAACTGTTTGGCGCAGACTGTGTATTTGGACACTATCACCAACACAGAAGACTTATTTCAGTGATGTGACTTTAATTGTGATTGGATTATTTGAACTGAAACAGGCTGGTCTGAGTTGTTAGGAACTGATCAGGGAAAGTATTTTCATACAAAAACAATTCAAAGTAAAGCAACAGTAGTTCAGGTAAAATGATTAGTTGGCTGGGGTTTAGGTTTGTGAAAATCATGCAAATGACTTATACCGGTACGTCCCCAATAGAACACAATATGACTGCACAACTTGTGAAAACGTGGGTTCAGTGAAAATAAAAAAAAGAAAACACTTTTACTGCAACCAAATAAAGTCTCAGAATTTTTGTTTACAAAGTTTTTTGGACCATCCAGTAATGTTATATGAGCTGCACCCATGTGATAAGCTAATAAGAGGTTTGTTTGTACTGTCAGCTAAACAGTTGGAATCTATGTAAGAAGGTTATGGTTCATGTCCTGGGAGTTTCTCCATCCAAGTTACTCCCACTGCCTTAAAACACTAAGCTTTCCAAAGGAAGAGTTTTTCAGTGTGTGTCTGTGTGGTCCAGCTATGAGCTGGCAAGCTGTTCAGGGTGTAACCCAAGTGACAGCTGAGATTATTCACCTGTTGGGCTTATGAGGTAAAATGGTTAGGTATATAAATGTATCCAAATGGGCCCTTACCTCTTGTGCTCACTGCACAAAGCAGCAGAGGGACACCCCGTTCTCTTGGTGAGGACCACATTGGAAATGTGGCTCTGTGCCAATGGGCTTTCTTTGTGTGTGTGTAGTGAGAGGGAAACAAGGGGCCATGGAATTATGAGTGGGGCCATGGGGGGCCCATTGACTGCCAGTGACCTGCAAGCTCATCAACATGCCACTGAGTGGCACAGCTCAGCTATGGTAACTCCCCCACCGCAGGCCTGCACTGCTTCTTTACGAGGGACTCTGGAGGGAACAATCTGTTACCTGGGTGGGTGAGTGGATCACACAAAGGTCAACTTTTTGGCTTGCAGAGCAAGAGTCAAAGGCTTTGCCTTTTTGAGAATCATCACTCTGACAGGACCTGTCCTGGGAAAACCGTTGCAAAGAGCCAAACCACTTAATGGTATTTCCATGATCCCCTTTCTGGTGTAAACATGGGATTGAACTAACAACACCTTAAATGGTTGTGAGGAGATTTTTTTTACTTTTGAAATGTTACACATCAGCATACAAACAGACGTTAAAAAAAATGAAAACACTTTCTTTTAAAGTAACAGGCACTTTTGGTTTGATAGTACCAGTAGATACCTGTGATGTCAACAGATCCCAGTTCAGCAAAAGACAAAACAATGGATGTGGGCGTGGCTTCTCCTGGACCGACACACTTCTTTCTAGCAAGGTGGTGCTTTCCAGGATGACCAATAAACTTGACGCCCTTTGGAACTGACACTTTTACATGAACCTGTGAGAGGAAAAAGAAAGGATGAAACAAATCAGAGGGACTTGATTTCTGTTGACAGGCTATAATGAGGTCATGTGTGCACAGCATGCCTTCTCTCCTGTAGCGTGTTTCCTCAAAGCTCTTAAAGTTGGGATGAATTTTTAAGTCATACTACTAATTTTCCATGCCAACTGACTCATGCATTTTAGGCTCCCTGAAGGATTAATTTCTACCCATCGTTCAATGTTTGCAGAACTTTGTAATGCAAAAACGTGTTTAAACTGAACTTTATTCGCACGCCACGAGTCATAAATACCAGAGCAGAAAATATAGAAATCACATGTTGCTGGGGTAGACATCAAAGGAATGTCTATTCTGGTTTGCATATTCACCAAACACGACATCAGGGCAGCACACGCACAGACCATTTAAAATGCTCATCTGCAAACATCATGATGTCATCTGTGTGGATTGCAGGATGGACCCATTTAAGGCCAGAACAGATCTTGGAGGGTTCTTCAAAGTGAATCACAGTCCTGAGTTGGTATCAAATCAGGACATCTCAAACCTGTGATTCCTTTGGATTTTGGACTTCCTCTGAACCTTTCATACTGACCTGACACTTCACGAGAATATTTATCACAGCTTAACAAACAGCTAATCAATCAATAAGATATTATCACAAATATCATGTAGAAAACTATAGCTAATCTATAGTTTTTTCCATTAAAAACCAAACTCTCACTTCCAAAGTATGAACATTTTGAGCACATATTCCTGATGTGTTTTTTTCATTTTCCACTTACAATCCTGCTAAAGGTTTGCCTGTATGTGTTTATTATGCATCACCTTCTTTATAGATGGTAGAAGTTTGCTTTCCTTACAATAGGATTTGGATTTTTGAAGTTTGTTTTATGCCTTTTGGATTTTTCTGTTTTCCCAAAAGCAGAGGTGACCGTGCCACATTTCCCAGTTTCATTTTTGTTCTTCCTTCAGGCATCAACTGGGATGTCCTGAAAACCAACCAGAGGAGGGCACCAGTTTGCAGTTACTGCATTTATTCTGACAGAAATGTTAAATAAACCCTGAAAAACATTATATTGGTTGTCAGTTTGAACTGTGATATGAAAGGTGGAAATGAAGGTTAAAAAAATGCTCAAAACCTCAAACCTAAAATCTAATCAAGTTAACTGGAAATGAATCTCAATTTTAGGACTCAGGACTGAATGAATGAAGTGCTAATAAAGCTTCAAAATCCAATTGAAATGATTACATAGAGTTACATCTCTGAAGTCAGTGTTTGACTTGGACTTGGCAGTCTGTCTGCCACTCAGTTTGTCAGAAGTTAAATCCCAGATTTGTCCATCATAGTGTTTGAAAACCCCACACCCCCCATATAAGACAAGTTATGTAAAAAAAAAAAAAAAAAAGTTTTTTCTAAAATTGTATTTTTAATTGTTTAGAATTCGAATGACTGTGTCTTCTCTGGAAAACAGGTCTGCATGTTGACTCTGCTGACATGCTGTGGAGTTTAAATCCCCAATTTTTAAGGCAGCCAGTTTCGCATAAGAAACAAAACAGCCTCTCAGATATTAAACCAGCTCGGATTTGCTTTGCTGTGGAATCTTTTGCAAAAAAAAAAAGTCTAATTAATTTATTTTAAAAGAAAAAAAGTATTTTTGGTGATTTAATTGTGTAAAAAATGTGTGTAGAATTGTGGGACAAAAACAACAAAACTGCATTTTATCGGTAAGTCCCACTCCGATCATCTTTTGAGTTATTATCAAAGCGTCCCAGGGGTCTTTTCAATTATGATCATTCAGTTTTTAGCCAAAATAGAAAAACTTGTCGCCTTTGAGTTGTGGGGGGGACTATTGGAGCGGCCTAACCCCGCCCCCCCTTTTCTCCTTCCTGCTACTGAGAGTTCAGAGTAGGGAGCTTGTGACTCGCTCATTGTACTTTCTACATCACATAAAAGTGCTTTTCAAAACTCCTTTTTTCGCCTGCTTCCCATACTCAGAAATGCTATTTTAAGTGTAATTTTCTTTAAATATGTCCTCCATCATCAAAAAAATGCCACAGGAACATGTTAAAAGCACAATTTTCTTTGGATTGCGTCCATCAACTTTTGTGAAGCAACTTCATGTTCAGTAGACAGCGTGTGCGTGAAAGCCACAGATGTATTGACTCTTTGCTGTAGGCCTCCTACCTCAGAGCAGGTGGGCAGGTAGTGGTAGACGGTGAGGGGAACTTTGGTCTGCTCGCCTCTGATTAAGCTGTAGGGCAACGTGAAGTCAACAAAGAAGGGTTTGAAGGTGCGAAGCTCCACCCTCTTAGCTACACCCAAACCCTTAGTTTCAGATAGGCCAACAGCTTCTGTCACCCATGTGGTGATTGAGTCGGGCACGTCCAGATGCAGGTCAGCCTCTCCAGTCTCAGAGCTGTTAAATAAAGACATTTCATGGTTGCAGTAAAATGAAGTTTTTAAGGAAAAAACAGGTTTTGATCAGATACATCCACTTTTATCTTGCTAACACCTGTGTCTACACCTGCACTGATTACTTTTTAAAACAATAGGTGGGGGTGAGAGTCAGGTATTGACTCATTCGGTTTCTCTGAATGAACAAGGCTGAAGTCATTCCTGGCATGCATCACGCTGCTCTTGGCAAAGAATCACAGACCATAAGAACCGTGAAAAACTACATCACACCCTTCCGTTTGATCAAGCCTGCCCATAATTCACTTTAACTGACCCTTTCAGAAAAATCCCAAGAAAACTGAGCTGAAATCCCATCAAAAGGAATCAAAGATATGGAAAGGTATAGACAACTTATTTCTATTGGCTCAAAACGAAGGAGCTCTAGAGAGTAAGAGAATATATGAGGGATTGTTTCATAAAAAATAAAAAGCTGGATGATGTCAAGTGAGGGAAATTCTGATTGTTCTGCACATTTTATGTTTGTAATCTCATATTTATAGCCTTAGAGACTTTATAACCTTAAAATAAAGATTGTTATTCTATTTCTATCTTTCTTCTAGACACAATTTTATTCTTATTTATCTCTAGCATACTCTCCAAAGTATTTAGAGCTGTTTTTTTCCCATTTCATTACTCAAATGAAATACTTTTATACTTTCTTCCATCAATTTATCATGGCTTGCTGTGAATGCCTTAGGAATGTAACTAAATCACAGTGAGGTATCTGAACAGAGCTCCATGCACAACCAGACCGGAGAGTAAAAAAGCTCCACAACAGATGGAAATACCTGACATTGAGGCAGTGCCACACCCACGTCTCCGGGAAGAAAGTGCGCATTTGTCTCTCTGCTCTGCAACAGGAAGAACCCCAGCAATCATTGCAAAGCCATGTTTTTAATCTGAAATCCTTAACCTGACACCATGTGTTAAACGTTTATGACTTTTGTCAAAACTTTTGGCAATAAATACATTTTAACCAAGCACAGAAATTAGACAAAATTGTAATTAAGTACAAAATAAATATTGCTTTGAAAAAGTGTGTTTTCTACTCCATTTGTCACTGAGCAGAACAACATTCAAGCATATATACAAAAATACACTAAAAATGTTTTGTCATTTCATAGTAATATGAGTTATAATTACTCTGTAAATGTTTAACTATTGAGAGGTGAATCCTAGTGAGGAAAAAGAACATAAAAGTATAGTTTGATTTACGTGTTATAGCTTTCAAAGACCCACTCCAATGAAAATTCAGTTTTTAACATGCTCTTGTGTCCTTTTTTTCATCATGGAGGATGAAAAATAATGAAAATTAGGTTTAAAGTTGTATTTCTGAGTATTTCTTTATATAAATTGTTGTGAGTCAGAAGCAAATGCATTTGTGACATAGAAAATACACAAGGTGGGGCACAATATTCCTGCTCCACTCCATTTTGATGCATCCACTTGTAGATCCATATACGTCTTTGTTTTCTTTGTCTGAGCTGGAATTTGGATCAAAACTGTATGATTGGAAAGCTCCAATATTGTTCACCATTTTTGTTGCACCGGTAATGTCAGGTTGGGGTGTGAGGGGCTGTAAGCTCGCAGGAAAGCATGTAAACAGAGAGTTCTCAGCAATGGGGAGGGAAAGGGGTGTGGGGTTTCTCTGCACCAACAGTTCCGTCCACAACTCAGAGATAAATTTCTGATGAACTCCTGTAGAAACTATGTCCTAGAAAACAATACAGACTTTTTGATTTTGCCTAAAAATGGCATAATGGTGATTAAAAGACCACTGGAAACACTTTGAAAATACATCAAAAGACGATCAAAGTGGGACTTTAAAGACAGCTAGGACCAGAGGTGAAAGTTAAAACATCTGTATAGATAACCTGCAGGCTCTGATGTGACTAGATGTAAGAAGCAAAAATAACAAAATAGGATTAGAAGATTTAAGGACCTTTGGTCACCAGCTGCAGCCTCTGCACTTAATTGAGTGATAATCCATAATGTCAAACAAATAATGTTTCTAATTAGTCTCTTACCTGTTTGAGGGCCGGGAGTTTACGGCAGTCACTGAGGTGGAGGTATGCGGTTGAAAGGCAGGCACAGCTTCATCCGTGTACATTCCTCCACTCTGCCGGTGGTTTAAGCTCACTATATCTGTCATCACCACCAGCCCCGTTTCCTGTGTTTAGTATTAAACGAGAAATGAAACAACCACCAGGGCAGGTTTTGGTGAAGCTTAACGTGTGAGCGTATCCGCACTGTGAAAGCGAAGCGGGCATCCTTAGTGATGTCCCAGTGCCACGGAAAAACAGAAGAGCGTCTGCGCCTCTTGGATGATAGACCAGGCCACCAGAAGTGGCCGTCATCTTTAGGACTGCCAAACACGTCTGAAACATCAAACTCTGTCAGCTCTTTGAACACCTGTACCAAAAAAGGAACACAAGAAAAATATGCTTTTTTTAAAGTATTTCATTTAAATTAAGGGGTTGAGAGGCTTGAGTGATCCATGGAGCTAAGCTGTCTTGGGCTTTTGCCCTTGGTAAGGTCTGCCATGGTAGACAGGTCATGGGTGACAAGCCAGACAAAGAGTGGTTCAGAATTCCCTTAATGACAAGTACAAGCAGAGATTCTGTTACATTCCCCTGATCGGAATCACCAGGCCTGGAGTTTGGGCTTTACAAGAAGTGGGCTTCTCCCACTTGTCCCGGTCAGGTCCCGAAAAAGGAGGAGGAATCACTCTCCAGTGGGCCCACCATTTGCAGGAGAGCTCTAAAGTGACTGGTACAATGTGCTTTGTGTTGCAGTTGGAGCTTGTCTAAGAGATTGAGAGGTACAGACTGGATATAGTTGAACTCACCTCCACGCAGAGCCTGGGCTCTGAAACTCAGACCTCCGGGAGGGGTCTGACTCCCTGCCAGAGTTGCTCATGATGAGAGGCAGCAGGCTGGAGTGTGCTTACTTGTGAGCTCCCAGCTCAATCCCCAAGTGTTGGAGTTCACCGTGGTGAATGAGAGGGTCATGTCCATTCACCATCAGATGGGAGACGGGGATTTGAGTGTGGTTTAGGTTCATAGGCTGAAAAACAATATGTAGTACCTAGCCTTCCTGTTGTCTCTGAAAAGGGGTACTGGAACGTGCCCCAACAAGGGACTCCATTGTCCTTCTGGGGGATTTCAATGCTCGTATGGGCAATTACAGTGGCACCTGGAGAGAAGTGATTGGTAGGAATGGCCTCCCTGATCTGAACATAAGCAATGTTTTGTTGTTGGACTTCTGTGCTCATGAATGATTTGTCCATAACAAACACTATGTTCCAGGACAAGGATGTCTACCAATTCACGTGGCATCAGGACACCCAAGGCAGAAGGTCGATAATCAACTGTAGTCATTTTAGGCAACTTTCAGCCGTGTGTCTCAAACACACAAAGAGAGATGTCCACTGATCACTACCTGGTGGCGAGTTGGATTTTTTGCCAGGGAAGGATGCTGAACAGACTTGGGAAACCCAACTGTACTGTGAGGGTCTGCTGGCAACGTCTGGCTGAGCCTTCCATCAGGGAGGTCTTTAACTCCCACACCCTGGAGAGATTCAAACATGTACCAAGGGAGGCAGGAGACATTGAGCCCAAGTGGACCATATTTTCCACCTCCAATGTCTCTGCTGCTGTTCGGGGTTGTTGTCGCAAGGTCTCTGGTGCCTGTCACGGTGGCAATCCCAGAACCCTTACTTCAACTGGTGGACAGTAAAAGTAAGGGATGCTGTCAAGCTGACGGAGTCCTATCAGGGCTTGCTGGTTTGTGGGACTCCAGAGGCAGTCTAAGCAAACTGCGGCCCGGCCTCTTGTGGAGGCAAAAACTAGGTCCTAGGAGTAGTTCGATGGGACCATGGAGAAGGACTATCAGTTGGTCTCGATTTCAATTCTGGCAAACTGTCTGGCGTCTGACATACTTTGAGGATCTCCTTAATCCTGCTGATACACCTTATCTTGGGGAAGCAGAGGATGAGGACTTTGGGGTGGGGCTGTTCACCATTTGAGATGAAGTTGCCAAGGTGGTTGATGAGCTCCTCGGTGACCAAGCAGCGGGAGTGGATGAAGTTTGCCACGAGTATCTCAAATCTCTGGATGCTGTGGGAGTGTCTTGGCTGACACGTCTCTCCAGCATTGCGTGGAAGTCGAAAAGCATACCACTGGACTGGCAGGGGGTGGTGGTTCCTCTTTTCAAGAAGGGGGACCAGAGGATGTGTTCCAACTACCGGGGAATAACACTCCTCAGCCTCGCTAGAAAAGTCTATGCCAGGGTATTGGAGAGGAGAGATCAGCCCATAGTCGAACATCAGATCAACGAACAACAGCGCAGTCCGGACAGCTCCCTTGAGAGGTGTTCTGGCCATGTTCTAACTATGTGGACTTACATTCTTTGAACATTTTTAATAACCTTGAATACAAATGAACTATTTCATGAATAATTAATTGCAATGGCATTCTTTTAATTTCTTCCAATAGAAAACAAATACATAAAAATACATTTTCATCAAAATTACCGACAATTATGCCTGATTTAAAATAAATCACAATTTTCGTCAGTGAAAATTACAATCTATTGAAAAAAATCCATCCAGAATAAATGATAAAGGATGCAAACCTTGTCAGGGGTCAGTGGAAAGTCAGGCTTTACCAGGTAAAGACTCTTGTCGACAGTTGCGACACAAACACAGGAGCCCCTGTCCCCCCGAACATGCAGAGTCAGCAGGTCCCCGGGCATGGATTCATTAGAGGAAAGGGAAACAGACACCTGCAACCATGGCAAAGTCAATTTCAACCCTAAAATATTAACAAATACTTTTGATTACTGCATAAATGAAAGAAGCATATTTGTGTCAAGGCCTTAAAAGAGAGTGAGAGGCTAACAGTCACTTTCACACACCAGTGCAATTTTTCAGCAGCCCACAGCCACAAATTAGCCCCATTAATGTGTTCCGCTGCCCTCCTTTCACCATTCTGTAACCTGTCATCCTCTTCTGTCATGACCCCACTTATCTCCCTCCAGCCTGCATGGTTGCTGCCTCATCTTGCCCGCACAACCCCCACCTCATCGCACACATATTCACTGTGTTGTAAGGGCATACCAGAGAGCTGTAAATAGTTCATGGAGTTAACTCCTCCTAAAGTCAGGCAGGAACTGGGGAGCATTCTCAGGCCAGCATAGATGTTTGTTTACAGGCTGTAATGGCTGGCGCAGGGATACAGAGAGCCCACCCCCCCTTCAGCTTGAATAACTACTTATTTTAATTCATAAATCCCGCTTCATTCACCAATGATGCCTCCTTGAATTTTCATAATAAAGCAAAGATTTGTACATCTGAGTGTTTTTACGTTTTCTGCAGAGAAATAAATCATGACAAAACAAACCTGGTTCTCAAACTCAGGCTGGACGGAAAACTGTTGACTGTCTGTGACACCTTCACCATTTTCCTTCACATAATAGACCAGCAGACGGCTGGTGGGCGTCATGGTGTTACTGACAGGGAAACGAAGATAAGACACACAGATGTCCATCTCATCCTGTGAGGAGGAACCTGCCGGACCTAGCAGAGTAAAACCACACAAAAACATGGACACATTCTCAATAAAAAAATATATATATATTTCAGAATTTTTAAATATATGACATGCTAACAAACACCCTTTATAGGAAAATAAGCGGTTAAAGTCCCACTCCAATCCTCTTTTGATCTATTTTCAAATAGTTTGCAGATTTCCCGTGTTTTTTAAAATTATGCCGTTTTTAGCCAAACACAAACCACCTGTGTCATTTTATAGGTCACAGTTTCTGCAGGGCGGCAGAAGTTCATTAGAAATTCCCCTATTAGTTTTAGGCGGGACCGTTAGCACAGAGCAGCCCCGCCCCCCCTTTCCAGAGTTGCAGAGCGGAGCAGGGAGCTTCTGGCCCTCACAGCGTGTTTTCTGGGTCACAAATACAATCTTTTCCATCTGCATTTTTTGCCTGCTCCTGATTCACAACAATTCAAATGATGAAATATTCAGAAATGCAAATTTAAGCTCAGTTTTCTTAATATTTGTTCTCCTTCATCGGAAAAATGCCACAAAAACACGCTAAAAACAATATTTTCATCGGAGTGGTTCTTCAAAGATTTATTTAAGAGAAAAAAATCAAAGTTATAAAAATTTGCTCGAATTGCTAATTCCTAAAATATGTTTTAATCAGAATCTTAACCACGCTGGGATTCAGAAAACATCTTTGAATTTTCTTTAAAGTTTCTAACTTTAAAGTTTGCAGATGTTCTTTGAATCCCTTATCTGAAGTTTTAGATTTTAATCAAAAACACTTTTTTATTAAAACTTATGTTCATTTTATTCTTCTTGGTACCATGTAAGGATAGAAAATCGTTGACAGTATAACAAGAAGGTAGAGATCAGGACACTACCGGATGCAGAAGGCGGGCTTTGGGTGGCATGGATGTTCTTATCGAAGGTGACTGTGGCCCGTTTTTCTCTGTGTGAAGCAGTCAGGTTTGCTTGTTGTTTTCCCGAAAGGACAATGTTACCTCGGGATGCCACTTCATAATGCAACGTAAAATTACAGGGACAAGTAGATTTAAGAGCCACTTCAGCCTCTTGGCCAACCTACACAGACAAACACTTTTTCATGAGCTTGATCAGAAAAACTTTATAGCTTGAGATGTGTTTTCAAATGATCAATTTGTCAAACCTTCAGAAGCTTGCTGGGGCTTTGGATCTGGATGTGACACATACTTGGAGAATACCAACTTGTTATGGAAAGGTAGCTTGGCAAGTATTGGTCTCCCACTGTCCTGTCATCAATGGATGTCACCTTGGTCTGTTTAAATGCAAATTTGTCACATTAACTTACATTTATTCCCTTTACATTTCATTTGTGTTGACTTTTTAACTGCTGTTCATGAATTACTCTTCCACTAACCTCAAGCCAGACATACTGGGCAGCTGTGGGGATGGAAGGAATCTCAAAGCTGACTTGGCCATCTTTGGATACCAGTTCACTGGTGTAGATGTTGTCCCTTGGACTGAGCTCTGCTTTGATGCGCACCTTCACCCCATCAGCTGGGCTCCCATCAGGATAAGTGACATCAATCTGTGTGGGATCAGAAAAACAAAGGAAAGAACAAAGAGCATGTCTTTGTAAGTAAAGTTGAAATAAGCTCCGATCTTTTCTCTTTTTAACTCCGTTAAATTCAGCATTTTTCCACAGAGCCAGTTTACAATTCAGATTCTCTCAAAGTGCTATGCAAAAAGCAAAAACATCAGACAGAGCTTCATAAATTATGATAACATTATTCAATTTTGTCCAGATAATTCCAAAAGGCTAGATTTCTTAGGATTTAGGGACCAACAGATTCAATTAACGGGTTTTGGATGTACTATCAGTACTAGATCAAAGCCGCAGGTGGCGTTGTATTCACGATGAACGTGAAACTGAAACTTAATTCTGAGTAGTAAATTTAGTCATTTTTAACAGCAAAACTCACAGAAACTTAGATCACACAGTGTTTTATATTTTAAGACAAATAAAAGACAGAGAGACAAAATAAAAATGTATAAATCCAACAACAAAGTAAAGACAAAGTCAAAACTATGTGAAAATTCTCTAAAAAAAACAGGCAAACCTCCAGTGTATACACAATTCCAAAAATGTTTTCCACTGACAATGATGTTATTTGTTTTGTTTTGTTTGTTTTAAGCCAAACATTTCAAAGCTAAAAACTTGTTTGAAACCTTATCTTTAAATTTTTTTTGAAAACTATTCTAAACAGATGATGTGACAGGCAAACAGACCGGTGAGTTTGGAGAACGCAGAGAGTTAAAAGGATTATGTGACGGAATCCCTTCTCTTATTTTGAAAAGTCAGGAGAGCAATTGGTAGAGGAAGTGGGATTGGCGTTTACATCTACCTAAACATTTATTTAGAAGTGGTTTAAAATTTGTTTATTTGACGGGGCCACCATAAGAATAAAAAAAAAATAGCAGAATAAAGTAATACATTTATAACAAAAATAGTAATACATTTACAAGAAAAAAAGCCTTTTTTGAAAATAGTTGGTTGTGTGAGCCTCCATCCATAATAAATGCTGACAAAATCCATCAATGCAGCCTTTTCTCTTCTTTTTTTCTTTCATATCACATGTGCCATAATGCATTTGGACCTCTGCCACGATACTGTCGATGGCGTAAACGGTGCGCCCGCCGAAAATCCACTCCTTGTGAGTCAAGAATCTTCTTGACTCCAGTTGCTCCAGTTTCCTGCAAATTATTTTCAATGCCCTTATACTTGTAATAAAACTATGTTGAATCAGTAAAAAACTTAGTATTTCTATATTTATAAAGCCAGTGCTGAATGAAGGACAAAGTGCTGTACGTCTGTCATACTGAAACATAATATTGGCTCTTTATTGTTGTTGTTGTTGTTTTTTTTTTTTTTAGCAAACAGACTTTTGCTTCATAAATGTAAGAGTTTAATCTTGTACATTATTAACTCGTAACTTGTGAAATTATAACTTTGTCGTAAAATATTGACTCTTTTACTCATAAGTCTATGAGTTTATTCTTGAAAAATTACACAATTCTCATAATTTTACAACTTTATCCTCGTAAAATTATGACCTTTTAATCATAATATCGTCATTCTATTCTTGTAAAATTATGACTTTTTACAACTTTATTTTTGTTTAAAAAAAAAAAAGTTATCCTTTTTTTTGGTGACTTCATTAAAAGGATGTTTTTTGTTTAGCTACAAATTAGATACAAATTGTCTCTGAATCCTAAACTTAAATGGGAAATCTGTTCCCAAAAAGAGGCGGCTGATTGGTGAAGGCTCTCCTCTCCAGTTAAGTTTTGGAATTTCTTGGAATGCCTAGTATTTCGGTAGTGTTATGTTTAGAAAAAAAAAAGAACTAAAGCACCAGCAGCTAAATGTCACTGTTGTCTTTTTAAAATAAAATTACCCAGACATATTTGTTTTCACAAACTATTTTAGTCTGACCTTTCCTTTATAAGGAAGTCCAGGTTTGAACTGTTTCCGCGTCTCCTTGGAGTACTTGATGTCAATGAGCTGCTTGTGAACAGGTGTGGAATCATCAAACGTGGTTTGCCTGCTTCCGTCCATGCTGGTCACAGACGCCCAAATGCTAACCGTCCCCCTGAAGTGGTCGGCCACATCCACCGGCATAATTTCTTTGACACACAGGCTGAAATTGGCAGAGCCTCTGATCTGCAGACAGAAGAAGTGGGATCTGGATAAACTGCTATAAAGTGTGCCAGTCAAACAACAGCCTTTAGCTTCTAATGAAGAAATGTGTTCAAACATTACATGTTTAAGATAGTAATAGACAGAAAATAAGGTAGAAAATTATCAAATTAATAATCAGTCAAAGAGACAAATGTTAAAATAACAGTAAAATGTTTTTTAATATAATATTTTAACATGTTTTGCCAGAAAAATACAAAGTGGGACTCAAACAATAAACTCTTTTTGTGTCAGCCAATAAGTTTCACATATATTTGGATGTCTATCTAAGCTAAAGAAGCAACTGACCTCCATAGTTTTTATGACAGGATGTCCCATCTCATGGCGGTAGTAGCCGACTCCATTCACGGTCATGTTCACCGTCAGTTTACCTGTCACTGGCTTCCCAAAGGTATACCTGTAAGGCATTGGGATGATGGAGCTTAACGTGGAAGATATTTCAGCACTTCATGAAGATGCATGGCAATCTTCTGAAAGAAAGATGCTGCAGAAGTTGGACCGACTTAGCTGTGACAGTGGCCAGTTCGCAGAGGTTCAGGTCACGGATGTACCGAGGCGGATCAACGACCAACTCGAACTTTGGCATCACTGTGGAGGAATCCACATTTCAGATGCCTTCTTTGTAGAAAGCCATAAAGCCTTAGTCTCCTACAGGCATAGGGGGTTGATCTGTGCTGGTACTGTGGGTTTTAGGGTCCAGGCCCGTGGAGGGTGGTAGACAGGAACAACCACAGGGCAGCACAGGTGAGTCATGTTGTTCCCTTCGGGCTCGTATGGCCATCTTAAGGGATGTTATGAATGCCGTGGACCTTTACTGACCTCATGCTGCACACACAGAGTGTGCTCCTGGTACATAAGTGTTTGTAGGATGTCCACACAAACCACGATAGCCCAATTCCTTCCTTCTTAACAGTTAACAGGACTATGTTCCCACCGGGCATGTGATACGCATTAAGGAATGACAAAAGCGGGTTCTACAACACGAGTATAGCCCATGATGTTCACACTGAACAAGCAGGGAAGGCCTTCTCTTTCTTAATCTTTTGCTACTGTTTACTAGCGCATGTCCGCCACCAACAGTTGGAAAAGGTTTGGTGCGAAATGTCAAAACGGTGCGAATCTCGCAAATCTTGCTCCAGACTTTTTCTTTCACAGCTCAACCGCAATTATTAATTTCCCTCCATGATTAATTTACAGTTGGCCCTTGCGTGAATGAAAAGGGACACCACCCATACGTCTCTACCAAATTAGAGTCCCTGACAGGTCAAAGTTCAACCTGGTTTAACTTGAAACACACATTCCATGGCTGCTTGTTTAGTACATAGAGCCTGAAAACAGTTGCAGAAACTTGCCTAGCTATGTATGTATACAAGAGCTTTGAACAGGAAAGCCAGAATAGCACATATTTGCACGTTTACATGGACTTTTTGTTGAAATTGGTAACTTAAAGTAACTGGGGTCAGTGTGAGATTAAGGCTGTGTGCATGCAACAGACACAAAAGGAGTGTGCACCTATCACTTGAACAACACGAGCAGACTTCTTGAGCAGTGCACAAGGTTTGGGGGTTTAAAAAATAAATAATCTGAATGGTGCATTTGATTTACTTCACCCTTACGTGGTGCATAGGTGTTCACTCCAACCTGTTGCTCACTGTATGTTACTCGGTCTATGATCTTAAAATTGTGTGTCCCTTACAGGGTTGCTCGTTTTTTGCCGGCAGACAGCCCGTACCCATCCATAAGGGCAGTTGTGACTTAAGCACAAGCTCCATGTATCATCCTGTCCTCCAGGTTTCAGGTGTACAATCGCTTCCTCAGCTGCATCCAGATGTTTACTTAAAATAACCATCAGTAAACTTTGAATAACTGTTTTCAAATATAAAAATTCAGTCCTTTCAGCTAAGAGAGGCGAGAATGGCATTTGATATAAAAAAAACTGTTAAATTCTTCCAGTTTAAGAAGAGCATTTAAAAAATGTTAGGAGTTTAAACACATACTAAAGAGGGCCAGACATGTTAATGGACAACACCTTTAACCAGCACTGATTGATACATTAAAATGTAAAATTAATAGACAACAACGTGCCTTAAAACAATATCACAACTTCTAGATTTTAAAAGCAGAGAACTTTTTCCTGATATTCCTTTATTTCTTTGGTATTTTTTGTTGGCGGCACACTCAGCATTGCTTCTGGTTCTCACCGTATTTCTGCACTTCAAAGGACTTGTTGTAAGTGTGGCCCTGCACTTCCACAAACACCAACCACTCCCCAAAAACAGGCTGGTCCGACAGCGGGAAACTCATGTTCACAAGTCCTAAAGGAGCAAAAACACCTATTTCACATTTTCAGTGTGGGCTTCTTCTGGTTTAATAGAATGATATGTGCTATGTAGAACCACACCGTAACTGGACAGTAGTCTCAAGTTTTCAGTAAAAACAATAGGAATAGATTTATAAAACTTAGGCTGTAGTCTAATATCAGACCTTTATGCAAATGGCTTGAAAATATTATGAAGCTCACCGCAGCAGACAGGTTTAAGGTTCTTCCACTGGATCATCCTCGATCCTCTTGGATCCTGAAAGATCAGTTTATGTTATTACAACTGAGTGAAGTGAAGCCCTTCAGCTGCAGCAGCTCAGAAACCATGCTTTTGTTTACACGTCATCGGTCATTACTGGATTCAGTTCAATAATCTTTGAGCTGGATTTTGTCAAACAAACAACTTAAATACACTGAAATTCCAACTCCAATCATCTTTTGATCTGTTTCAGTTTCGTTCCCAGTGGTCTTTTAATTATGATTATGTTGCTTTTGACCAATAATAATAACTAAAAAAAGCAGAAAAAAAGCTAGAAATTTGCCTCCGAGTTGTGGGCGGGAGCACTGGCACAGAGCAACCCTGACCCCTTCCTCTCCCCATTGCTGAGAGTTTTCTGTTTACATGCTAGCAGGCAGCTTGTGGCTCGCCCACAGTTATTTCTAAGTCACAGATAAGATCTTTTTCAAACAGAATTTTTTCATCTGTTCCTGATTCACATTAATCTAAATAAATAAATACTCAGAAATGCAGTTTTTAGCTTAATTTTCTTTAAATATGTCCTACATCATCAGAAAAATGCCACAAGAACATGTTAAAAACACAATTTTCATCTGAGTGGGTCTTTAAATAAAAATGTGGCATAGCTAGCTATTGTTTTGATAAAGCTTTCTTGAACCTATAAAAGAATAGCTTATCCTGTCAAAAGTAAAACAGAGAAGATCTGCATAAGGAGACAACAAATAAGTAATGGAGGTAGAACAGGGCCAGGAGAAGAGAAGCAGCTCCTTTCATGTTGTTTATCCTAGCAGTGTTTCAAACAGCACCCTGCTATCAAGGTGAGCTTTCCTGACTTCTGCTCTGTAATCTCCAAGCAGGTTGGGAGCTAAAATTGCAACTGTCCCCATCCCAGACGTAGCTCTGCCAACCCTGGGTGGTCCCGCCCGTCCTCACTCACCAAAACATACGCCTCAATCTGCAAGAGAGGGGAAAAAAGTATTGAATGAATACATAGAAAATGAGTCGACAGGAGATCTTAAGCTTCAAACCTTTGCTTATCCTACAATCCTCTGTCTGTGAATGTACCTATGACAGACTTTTATAGCAGCAAACATCAATAAACTGTTTGCCTGCACAGTAATTCTGTATATTTGGACCCACTGCAAACATTCCAGGAGAAATGACTCCAAACTCGGCTTCTGTAAACTGTATGTTTCTTTGAACTCAAAGCGGACGAGGCTTCCCATCTTAACAGCTCCAAAATACATTCAAAAGGTGTTTTCATATCCATGTCCACAGACAAAAACAGAAAAAAGGAATGAGTGGAAAAGCTGGTGCATAGAAGCTAAAAATGTCAACTTTCTGAAACCTATAATAAGATGGGCTTCCCCTTCCTTACATTATTTATATTTACTAGGATTTATTTAGCTTTGACAAGAGGGGTGTATCATTGTGTGTGTGTGTGTGTTTAAACAGTTTATTGAACATTTTGTTTCGTTTGTACAACATCAACATGTTAACACTCTTCCCAGTTCCCTTTAGCTAAGGTCATGCTTATTTTGCTAACAAAAATAATGGTCTCATGCAATAATATAAATACATTTAAATTAAATAGTAGTAGATGTGTTTTTCTCTTCCTTTCTTTCCTTAATGCGATGATTTAGGTATCTGCTGGTAGCATTTTGAAGGTAAGCAAAGGGTACCGTCATTTATTAAATTGTTCTTTTAAGCATTTTAAAAGAAGAATTTGATTTTTTCCAATTAAAAAAACACCTTTCAGTCATGGAGCTATAGAATTAGGAATAGTGGAGTGGTCCTCCTCTAGTGCAGCAATGGGTGAGGTGATTCTTTTTTTTTTTTTTTTGACATTGTTACATTGCCATCAGGAACTATTCCCATGTGGGCACAGGGCTCAATTTGGTATCAGAGTCTGTTTAAAATTACAGTTTGACTTCCAAAAGTCTTGGAGATTTGTGGTCAACCAAATCATGTGGGTGAGATTCCAGAGCGTTTGTTAGCATCCATCACACCTGCCTATTGTTTTGGGATATTTTTTTGTAAGTCTGGATTGACTGTAGTGTGATCTGTGGACCACCTGATTTGTTAGTTGTTCATTGTGTACAGAAAGAACATGTCTTATTCTTCTAAGAGTCTTTAGAGACTGTCTTTCCTAAATGGTAAATCTAACATCAGTCTGGGCAGGTTTATGTAACATACTGAGAGGGAGTCTGTCCCTCTTATGTTTCAGCTGCTGCCAAATTTTTAGGGTAGAATAACATTTGGGTTCTTTGTAAATTGTTTATAGTTCAACTTGTCGGGCGAACAGATAAAGCTACGTTCACACTGACCTTGGAAACGAGCATTCAAACGACCACTTCCAATAAAAAGTGGAAAAAATGAGTTTCAGGCTTCCGCTTTCAAAACTCTCATGTTCACGCAAAGCCGCATAAGTTTCTACGACTGTGTTTGGGGTCTACACATGAAACACGCAGCCGCTGAACACACATTAAAAGCAGCTGAACTTTGGATGGTGTCTCTTTTGACTTGTGGAACCGTTTAAAAATGGATCATGGAGCAGAAATTAATTAGTGTGCCCTCTGTACAAACAGAACTATATGACACCAAGTCTTTCAAATATCAGAACAGAGCTGTGAAAGAAAAGTCTGGAGCAAAATTGGTGAGATTCGCACCGCTTTGACATTTTGCACCAAGCCTCTTCCAACTGTAGGTGGCGGACATACGCCAGTAAACAGTAGAAAAACAAGCCCCTCCCTGCTTGTCTAGTGTGAACACCATGCTTCAAGAACGCGCGCCACATGTCTGGTGTGAATCTAGCTTGAGTGGAAAGTGACAGGAATCATATTCTAATTCACATCATTGTGCTTTGGAAGGAATGAGGTGTGTTTCGTTTCCTTTCACAAGATTTGATACGCATCTCCATACGTGGTTCACGAATCGATTCTTAAAAGATTCAACTAACTTTGTAGATATACGATACAGTCCAATTCTTTTATCTAAATGCGTACAATCTAGAGATTTATTATTCATTTGGTATTTAAACGATACATTAAAATGCTTCTTAACAGATAAACTTTTTTTAGCCGCACTTTTAACTTTAAGCAACAAAACAAAATGCCTTTGGCATAACAGCTTCAGACATTAAAACCTGCATTTTAACGAAGTGCATCATATTACTTTATGCAGGTATTGTTTGCAGTGCTGTGAAAAAGCAGGGCTATCTTATATTTAGTAAACACAACAAACATCCCTCACTGTGGTTCACCTTCACCCAGTTGGAACTGACCCAACATGATGGAAGCAAGCTTGTGATTGGATGTCTTTTTGTTTGCATCACGTGTATATAAAAAGGTAAAAGACAGTAGAGGTACAACAGAAAGAGAAACTGACAAAAGTTTCAGTTACAGTTACTGACAAAGTCAGAGTATTAACTTCCTGATGGATTTCATATCTTTTTACCAACATAATCTTACTTGTATCTTTGGTCTTTAACCGATACAGCTGTTACTCTCAGTACTATATGGTTTTATCTATTCTCTATCTATTCTTTATCTATTGTCTGTATCCTTTACGTCCACCGTTTTGACTTAAATGTAGAAATACCTTTTCATTCCCTGGCCTCAAGTCTGGCGTGACAGTGTAGACATTGATGAGCACTGAGGAAACAAAGCAGAAACAAATCCTGTAAACACATCCTGCTCCCATAAATGTGTCAGAGTGCATGAAAATCTTCCTTCCCCACATCAAACATGAAGCTGTGCAACTATATTGTAAAAGCTGCAGTTCAAAACAGACTTCAAAAGTTAGACTCCTTTCATCGCTAACAGTGTAAACCCAAACTCTGGTGGTGTTAGCATCACTTGATTAGCTAAAGCACAGACAAATCAACACTTCAGAATCACACAGTTAGGACCATGGATAAAGTCAAAGCTTGAAATAAAAAACTTTTTACACATTTCTGAATAAATTGCTTTAACGCTCAAAAGTTAAAAAAAATAAGGATGAAGCAACATAGACCATTTTGTTTCTCATGAACTTCTATTTAAAAAAACACACATCTCAGGACAAACATGAAAAAACATCTCAGTTTTTGTCAGAAATTAACTTAAGTCAGTGTATTATGTCAAAGTCATCTCTCAGTTTTTTAAGAAAAAGTTATTTATAAAACTACAATGCAGAATTCCTGTCAGGTAATGCAGAGAACAAAGTGGAACCTTTCCTATCCAGCCTGCTTTCTTGAACTGATTTCCAGCTGAAAGGATGAACAGAAAACACTGTGACCTAAAACAGCATAGATCTGATAATAGAAATGCAGTTTTAAAATGTAAAATAGCAAAAAGTTAAGTTTTTACATCAGAAAAAAAACGTTTTGGGGTTCATACTGTACTCCAGTAAAACCAGTAAAACTTTAAACCAGCTGAAAGGTTTAAGCATTTTCTTTATGTTACTGTTAGAATTATTACTCACCAAGACCGCAAAAAAACATCCTGTGTTAGATTTTTGTTGTTTAATCTCTAAAAAGTACGATTTGATGATAAATGCTTAAAGACTCACTCTGATAAAAATGATGTTTTTAACATGTTCTTGTAGTATTTTGTTGATGATGGAGGACACATGTCAAGAAAATCAGGAATAAAGCTGCCTTTCTGAGTATTTCTTTATTCAAATTGTTATGAATCAGGGAAGGAGGTGGGGTTGCTGTGGACAAACGGTCCCACCCACAAGTCAGAAGTAAAATTTCTAAAAAAAAAAAAACTCCTGCCACTCTGCAGAAACTACAGACTACAGTGGGCATGGAAAGTTTGGGCACCACAGGTTATATTATTGTGCATAAAGAACCCAAGGAAAGATTGAAAAAATCTCCTGAAGGCATCAGCTTATGGATAAGACTTTATTTTAATATGCCAAGAAATGGCATCAAGTTAGTCCAAAATCTGCTGAAATATTGTGGAATCCATTCTTCCTTCTACTGGTGAAATGTTTCCTACTGTAATGTGCATACTATAAATTCTGCAGGGTGCCCAAACTTTTGCACAAGCCATTGTTTTGTTTTCTTTTCATTTGAAAGAGTAAGTGGTGGAAATAAAGCCTGATTCTTTTTGGCATATTAAAAGAATGTCTCATCTGTAAACTGATGCCTTTAAAAGATTTTTCTATCTTTTCTTGGGTTCCTTATGCACAATAATAGAACCTTTTTACCTGGGGTGCCCAAACTTTCCATCCACACTGTATGTCCTAGAAAATGACACAGGTTTTTGGATTTTGCCTTAAATTGTCATAATCATAATTAAAAGACCATTGGGAACGGTTTCAAAACAGATCAAAAGATGATCGGAGTGAGACTTCAGTGAAGTTGTTCAATGGATCTTGTGTGTTGTTCACTGACTGTGTGCAGCACCTTTGTGTTTGGGCTTGTAGATTGGCTTGTCAGTCTGGATGAAGACAGCGATGCCCTTGCTCTCCACAGTGACGGTGGTGAAGTTGTGGAAAATGTAACCTCCCTCTGTAAGATGGCGGTTCCCCCACACTTTCAAATGAGCTTGACCTCTCAGCCCAGAGGGAACCTGTAGGCAGAAACATTCACGAGCGCCAAGTCAAGATGGATCGGGGCTGGGTCACAAACAAAAGCAGAAAATTGGACTTGAAGCTGGTGTGATGACACAGGATTTTAAAGGACTTCTTGATTTAGTGCATCTAATAATCTGAGGACGCACGAGAATGGAGGAACAAAAGCAATGACATAAAAGAGGAGAAGGAGGCAGTGTATTACATGTGACAGCTCTGAAGGGAAATTCGGGTGTGATTTGGAAAAAAAAAAAAGCAACAAGCAAGGATGTTGTGCAAACTGGATTGATCTATTGCAGCCTCCAGGGGCGGCAGCTCATACGTGCATGTCAGCAGCTGTTGCGTGTTATATTGAGGCCATTACGGTGCTAACAATTAATGAACAGAGACAGATGTTGCTTTATAAATGACGTTAGTGTTGATGCACATGCTGCCAGAGGAATGTGGCCATAACTGCAGAGAAACAGAAGAATCATAGGTATGTGATAAACACTGTCAGACTTACCTTCAGTCTAATGGTTCCTTTATCTAAAACAACAAGAGACAAAACAGTTGAGGCTTTTTCATGTTTGTTTTTGCACGTTTTCTCACTTGTGTACTTAGGCTAGTTTTCTGAATTGTGTGTTTTGTTTTGTTTTTCTCAGATCTGGTCGTAAATCCAGCTGCAACCTGTTTCCATGCCATTCTGAACAAAGTTGACACCATCCTTTAATGGCGCTGTCAAACAAATCAAACAGTGTACACAGAGCGCCATGTGCTGGACTGGTGTCAGCTGGTGACAGCTGTAGCTGGGGAAGAGCACCCAGGCTACAGCAGATGAACTATTGACTGTATATGAGGACTGTACTGTGTGGCTTCTCCCAAACATCTCCCGCCAGTTCCTGCTGGCTCCAAGGAGCTAAAATCCTGTACATTTCTAAATTTCTATAGAGAAATAAACAGCTATTATTCAGTCATTCTAGTGGTCCGAATAACCATTCTTGCTCTGATACTTTATTAGTTCTTGATGATCCTTTTTTTCATTATGTTTTTTTTCTGTAGTTCAAGTTATCCAAGTTATTAACTGACCAACCAGATGGCTCAATTAAAGAAGGTGGAGCCCCATGTTCAAAACAATTCAAAAGTGATGGGGTGTGGTCTTCCAACAAGCTTTTTCTTGATTGAGGGATTAGTTGTCATAAAAACGTTGACTCAATCCGACTCGGACCAATCACTGCTTACTGATGTAAGCTCCAACATGGCGGCGTCCATGTTGTAAAAAAATGGCCACTGAATTGACTTCATTTGGTTGGAGCTGGGAGTCTATGAGTGACATCACACTCACTCGCTCCAGTCCTCAGACGCAGTCAAAGGAGAAACCTCAGCTTTGAGTTTGTCCTCACCGAACATGGAGCTGTGGCTGTGGGCCACCGTCTGTCCCTTCACCGACAGCTGTGCCTGAACCCGCGTTTCTGCTTTTGGGTTGAAGAGGGTCACGCTCACGCTCTCCTCAACGCCCGCTCGAAACACAGAGGGTGCAGCAACCAGGTAACCCCTGACAGAAGATCCAAACGGAAAGCGGATGAGAGGAGGGTTGGAGGGATGACGGAGGAAGACAAGAGAAGGAGGGAGGAAGAAAAAAAAAGATCAGGGCAAGAGGTCAAAAATAAAGTCTTTGCAGTGACAGGGTTTTCACTGAGTGAAAAAACAAATAACATTAATTTACAGTTACAAACAGCATAGAAACATTGAAATTAGGTTTAAAATACCTAAAAATCAAATGTCCCAAAGAATAAACATCTGAATTGTCCTTTTCGGTGCCACACAGGTGAGCATGCATTCACAATTTTGATTCGATTTTCAAACACAAAATAAAGCAGTTAAATAAACAAGATAGACAGGAAGCGATAAAGTGCTCCAAATATGAAGGAACGGGTAGAAGAAAAATCTTATTAATGGCCACCTTCAGTTTTACTACATACTACATACATGTAAGAAGAAAAAAGAATAGACAAATAAGAAACATCAAGGTTCCTAAAACATCGTCATGAAGCCATAATTGCCTGTTCACTTTCCCATTAGGCTTCCATTAGGAATCTTTCTGTGACAGCCCTGATAAGTGGTAAGAAGCAAGAATCCGCTGCTGTTGAAACCACCAATAAATGGATGCTGGTAACGTCTGGTGATGACATCACTGATGCTGCAGCACCTGAGAGCAAACGGGATCAACAAGCTAAAGTGGCAGAATCCCTGGAGTAGCAGCTGGATGCTCCACAGGACATTTAACTGGACATTTAACCTTTTTCTTAAAGTTCATTTTTATGAAGATTTATCACCATGTCTGCATCAAGTTTGTCCTAAATTTAAAAGGCTGACCACATAGACTTTAACATTATTGGATATTTTAATTCCTGCTGGCCATGATCCAGCAAAAGCAGACAGAACCAGAGCCAGTAGATGTGCAGCAAAATGTTTACATGTTGTTTCTTAATTCACCCAAAGATGGCCCCACATTTCTAACTACCGGTATGGCTAATTACTGTACCCAATAAATAGTAAAAGAATGTTGTTTTGTTTCACTTCTTAGTAGAGTTTTGACTCAATCAATACATTCTTAAACTTCACTGCAAGTTAATTGATATTTTTTGAGAATTACAGCATAAATGTTGTATTTTCTCTCAGTATTTCAGCATAAATGGAATCCATTCTAAAACATTGTTTTGATAATAACAGTGTAGACAGCGATTCCTTTTTTCTTAATTAAAAATAACAACTCATGGATTTCAATCTGTTTTAGAATGAGCTATTAAATCCAGATAAATCGACCAACAGATGATAAATGGGATCCACACTAACGTGATGTGTATTCCATAACATGTTTTTGTTCTTGGCCACTTCCCTGAGCCTCTGATTCCAGGTTTTGTATGTGGAAAAACACCCCCAGAGATCACATAAAAGTGCGAACCCAATTGCATGCATGAGAGAGGGATCAGGTGGTTGGCATTACAGCACTGGAGCCAGGGGCAGCTAAAGTTCTTGTGAGAGTCATGAGAAAAATCCTTGGAAACAAGGTTTGAGGAGAGGGGTACTGGCTGTGTTTGATCTGCAGAGTTTAGCCCACTCTTGGATGAGCTTAAATCAGGAGGAGGAGAATGTCTTCCTCTGAGTCACATGGCTCACTGTACTCAGATTCACATTGTTTTTGGCCAGCAGAGTCGGTCAGAGCCTGAGAGGGATTTGGGTTCTCCTTTGTAGATGAAGCTTTCATCAGCCAGTCACATGTTTTAATGTTTAAGCCTTTTGCTCTACCAAACTTGAAAGACTTTTTGACAAGCCAACATGTGACAGATCAACAGAAAAAAATGACTTTTTTTTTTTTACAATTTTGCATTCTTGAAGTTTTTAAATAAATGCCTACATGGTAACTTTAATCAGATTAAAGGCATCAATATGCAATAAAAAAAAGCTTTATAATGTACTTCTAAAGATAAAAACACGCCTTACATACTTAACAGTGCCTCCTTTGTCTTAGACTTGAATCTGGCTTTTAAAAATTCTAATAACGTGAACCATCGGAAAAACACCAGATGGATGGAAAAACTACTCACTGCTTTTCCTCTGCACCCATTGGGAAAACGTTGCAGAGGAACAGGGTCCACAGCAAATGTAGAGCTGATAAACGCAGCATGTTGGCCTCAGTCACTACTGGAGATCCTGGATGAATGAGACTGGCTCTGCTCAGTCTGAAGGGAAGATCTGGATCTAGAACCCCCTCTGTCTATCATTCCATTCAGGTTGGACTGCTAGGTGCGCAGAGCTCCCCCCGGAACCAGAGTTGGTGTAACCATCCCTTTTAAGCAAATCCAGTTTTTTTTCCCTTCTCCTTTTACAGCCAGGAGTTCAGGCAAGTCCTCTCCCATGTGCCTTCACCCTCCCCGGTTCTGATCTCTCATATTTCAGCATTAAAGTGCGGCGGTGTCCTCCCACTCTTGCGCACAGGCAGCGGCTCCGTTCGGGGTTCGATCCGTTAGCTTTCAGCGTCTGTGAGACTCAGCCCAGAAACGATGGTTCGCCTGCGGATCTCCATTCACTCCAACGTGAGCTCTGACCGCACTTCTGTGCGCAAGAGCCAGCCTGGAACCGCAAACACGCAACGCCAAAACGAGCCGGAACTTTTTTGGTTGTTGTTGCATACATCACATTTATTTAAATTTTATTCCAATACACAGATATGCTTGAGAAACCTAAAAAGAGAAAAATTAAACATAATTATTATCTAAACTTTTTTAAAAAAAGTTTTTATATTCAGATAAGTAGTGCCCTCTAGCGGAGAGTACGCAAAGATGCAGCTTTAAAAAACCAAAAACCTTTAAAGTTTGGTTACTAAATAGTTTTCAGGGTTTATTTAAGATACCAAACAAAACGATAAGTCACTTTAATAAAGACGGATGTTTTTTTAATTTTCTTTTATTGGTTTGACACTGCACATTAAAAAAACATGTCTGCAAATTCACCAAAGTTGGGCAAAAAGCAATTTGCCACATTGGTGACCCTTATCATAAAAATGTCAGAACCAGAAGCAGCGCAGTTCGGCAAAGATATTTACAGATTTTGACTTCCCAAATTAAAAATTCGTTTTTATTCAGTTTAAAAAATGTTCTTGAGAGCCAAGTTTGTGCTGAAAAAACACATTTTATTCAGTGTTCGTCTCATGCAGACCTTGGAGTAGGAGCCTTGAGAGTGACGTTGATTTCTCAGAAAACTTACTGTGGTAGAGTTTACAGTCCAGTGCTGTTTGTTTAGGCTCAGTAAAAGCAGATTTGGAAAAGAGCACTTGGTTTTCCTGATCGACTTGAAGCCCACACAGCTGACAAAGTTGAGCTGCAAGTGAGGAGTCTAAGTGTAAAAGCTGAGCCAGTCTGTCCAGAGGGAAGCGGCAGTTGCGGCTGCTGAATCCGTGACTGTAAATCAGGAGGAGATTCCGGCGACATGTCACCAGGTGACGATGCAGCGCACACGTCCGCAGAAAGCTCAGCCCGCCAGCCAACCGCAGCAGCCGTACAGGGTTTCTCTCCAGGAAGGCTTGGTTGATTGACATGGCGAGCGTGACAGAAGAGGACGTGCGAAGCTGATGTGAGAGTTCCATCACGTGCTGCCTGGCACGGACTGAACCTGCAGGGGGAAAATTGAGTTAAGCCTTGGTTCCAACTACCCTTACAAGTGAATAAGGGCTGTCTGCAGGTGAAAAATGGTTTAATCTGAACGGCAGGTGACCTGCATGAAATATCAAGGTGGTAGACTGCTCAGTGAACACAGAGAGAAAGTTCAAGCAAGTTCTTTTTTTTTCTACGGGCATGCTGCGGGCGACAAGTCGTAGTGAACACTTCTACAACACGAAAGGAGAAGTAAGGGTGTCATTGGCGTGTCGTACAGATTTTTCTTTTTTTCAAACCCCATGACGTCTTTTGAGGTGGCTGTAGGTGCCTCAAGGGAACTACAAAACACACTTGCTGTCCCTTTAAGTTGCAGCTGCTCCTTTTTATGACACTTAACATGCCGAACACCCAAAAACCCGCGGCACCTTAATGGGTCAACCCCATTTTCAGCTGGTGATGTGCCATGTGATTTTTATCAAGGAAAAAGAGAATCTTTGCTCAAAAAGGTTGAAAACTACTATTATAAAATATATTTATTTTCGTTAAAACCAACGTAAAAAACTGCACATTTTCAAACTTGTGAAGTTCATGTTGAAAAAAGTAATCCATGTTCACACATTGTTTCCAAACCATTTAACTCGTCTTCCTATTCTATGATTATTTTGATCAACTTATTGCTTTCAATATGAAAAAAAAATCCCTTGTGGTTGATGTAGGAGCTATATTCAGTCATTTGTGTATCCCTATGTTATCTTTGTCATCAGCGGAAGACGTAAGGTTGCACGTAAGGTTACGCGTCCTCTTTAGCATCTTATCTTACTACTTTTGATTTGCTTGTTTTTTCCTCTCTGATTTTTGAAACAATACAGATTATGACCCTAGACACAGATCAACGAACATTGAACGACTAAAGACTTTTTTTGTAACATATTTTGCACCCGTATTTGTATTTTGCGCATAGTTTGTTCGGGCTAGTAAGTAGCCTTGAAGCTGTCTCAGCCAGCCTGTGTCGAGTGTGGTCAGATTCACTGCCCAACTTTTTTCCCCGACCATGGCACCGAAAAAAAAACCCGGCCACTGAGTAAGTTGATGACATTAGGAAGTCACTCAACTTCTTGGCTAAAGGCATTGCAGTGATAAAAAAGCAGCAGAAAACTCTTTCTAGATTTACTAGAGGAAGAGACGAGAGAAGTGAAGTGACTGCTGGTTCTGAATGATGAAAAGGATAAGAAGATAGTGGAGCTCAAAATGTACGTGGATGACCTGGAACAGTACTCCAACGGTAATCCAATGACCTCGTAATCACTGGACTGAAGATCAAGCCCAGGTCATAAGCGCAAGCAGTGGCTACCACCCGCATGGGTGGGGCCGGTGAGCTGAAGGGAAGTTCTATGGAGCAGCAGATGGAGGCTGGCTTTTCTCCAGTCTAAGGGGATTTCCCTGGACGTATATAACATCGAGGACTGCCATCCCCTTCCCAAAAGAGGAGTAAATGAAATGCCAAGAATCATCCTTGGGTTTCCAAACAAGTACAAACCAGACACATCCTGAAACAAGGAAGAAATCTCGGAGGAACAAACATCTAACTGAACACTTGATCAAGAGGAATGCCGACATTGCCAAGAAAGTGAGACAACTGAGTAAGCAAAACAACATTCAGAGTACTTGTGTGTCAAACTGCAAAATATTAAATAAACTGAACAGATCACCAGATAAGGCCTAGGTTCTCGTGATCAGGAGTTTGGAGGACTTGGTGAAGCATAATTGACATCATGACTGGTCTAAGAAGGTAAGATGTAAATCCCTAAATAGTCATAATGACATAAAAACCAAACAGTTAAAGGATAAAAAGGACCAGGAGTTACAGCTACAGATTAAGCAATGCAACCATTTGGAATTTAATCAGTTTAGTTATATTGATATCTTGCAAGAAGACATAGAAGACAGTAAATTCTTTTCCACCACAAACATTGACTGGAAATATTACACCACATAAACATTCCGCTTTGAACAGGCTTATTATCAGACTAGCTAACAATCAGAGAATATTTAACTTATTGCTCCTCTGGCCTCACTTGCTGTAATGAAGTTTGGAGAAATAAATGCAACTTTCACTACATCCATTATACATACTTCTCCGCGGAGCTAAGCAAAGGGAAGATAGTTTGATAAACCGGGCCATGGCGGTCTATTCCCCCATCTTAGTGGGCTTGCGCTGACTTAGATAGATTAATAATATATTTATATTAATAAAACTGAAGATTTTATATTATTGTCACTATTATTACCATCTGCTTTTTTGTGCCGTATTACATGCTCTAACCATTAACATGTTCGAATTAAATGTCAATACCAATTAGTTGCTAGCAGGCTACTACAAGTTAGAAGCTGGGGAAGTATGGTGCACTGGGGTCCTCTATTACTTCTCTCCTCTATTTTTTTTTATCATTTATCCAGTGCTATTTTTCCATTTAGTTCATCATGCCTCTGTTTGGTGAAATGCAATCCATATGTTGACCCTCTTTCCCACTCCCCTCCGGGGACTCCAATAAATATTATCTGAGTTGATCAGGAAACTGCTGAACGAAATCCTAGGTAAATATACTTTTCTTTGTTTTAAAAAGATTGACTGTAGTTTATCTGTAAAAGTGTTAAAAGTCAGGCTCATTCTTTAGTCAAAACATGTAAATTCATCCCTTTAATTTTAGACAAATCATTTCAAAAAGAAGGATTTTACAATAACGAAAACAGTTTCTGCATCTATATGTAGTAACTGTTTTTATTCTGATAATGCTAAGCAGAATTTATTTTGCTTTAACTCAGATCCATTTACAGTAAAAGGCAAAAAGCAGAGATGACACCAACTGACCTAAATTGTAGAGTAATCCAAGAGCCTGGAACTCTTCCTGGTTGGGGTTTGGACCCGTGACAGTTGTGTAGCAATCAAACAGCCAGCTCAGAGATTCTTGCAGGTGCGTGTCATTGATGCGTGGGTCATAAAACCGTAGTGGTTCCCCGCAGAGACGGTAAGAAGAATAAATGAGAAAACGCACTATGGGCTCCAAGAGAGCCACACAGTCGGATCCAGACACCCTCTGGATGATCATATCTTGCTTCACGCTCCGCAACCGATCAAAGGCAAAGCTGTAAACCTAAAAGATAAGATTACATAAGGAAAATCTATGTTGTTGAAGAAACTGTTTATTTAATAACTTTTCCTGTAAAGGTTGTCGGAAAGATTTTAATTTAATAAGACGATGTAATTTTATAAGACGATTAAAAACAAACAGCACATGTTTGGCATAAAATATTTGGACTTTAAGTCTACTTTAGGTTTTTACAGCACAGAATTGGTTAAAACAAGATAAAACCTCAACTTTATATAAGAAGCAACAAAGGATGTGTTGATATTTAAAATTCAAACAACAAAGCAATTCTTGAAAAAAAAATGAAAACAACGGAAAGGGGGGCATTTGAACTAACAAGACCATTTTTCCTCCATATATGATTAGCACATTTCTACTGACCTCCGTCCACGGATGCAGGTTGGGAGAAGCAGCAATTTCATTAATGAGGAAGTGGACTGTTTTCAGCAACACAGCAGGTGGTCGCAGGTCAGTGGGGTTTGTTGCATCTTTCCCAGCGGCTGGTCTTGCATACTCCTTGACGGCACGCAGAGGGTCACCCCTTGGCCTTCGGTTTTTCTCTGTGCCTGGCACCATTTCAAAATGGTGAAGTCTGTTCTGAGCCACACGGTCCTGCAATTCCTGAGGAGGACACATGGTCTGGCATGTTCCCTTGGGAACTGCTTCTGTTATTTGCTGTCCAAACTTCTGCTTCTCCTCTGCAGCTACTGCTGGCCTTGGTCTGTGCCATTGGTCTTTGTTGACCTCTCTCCTCTGCCCTCCTCCTGATGACCCAGCACTCCTCTGTGACCGAGAGCTGCTGAAAAGAGTTTGCTTTGAGTGGACTCAATTCTACACAACCAACAGGGATAATGCAGATATCTTATTTTAAAATGAAAATTAAAAAAAAAAGTTACTATTTATAACTTGAACACTCAAAACTGTTTGACAAGAAATCTAGCATGATGTTAATCCATCAAATGTAGCACAGGTGTTTCCTAATCAATTTAGAAATCATGCTCAATTACGGAATAGCTTGAGAGATGACAAAGTTCTTAAGTCCTCTAAATCATCACACGACTATTTCCCACTTAATTTGATATTTCCAAGATTTTCAACTTTAAAAGCGGAGTTTTAAATTGTTAACCAACTGTATTTTGTTTCGGGCCTTTAATGAAACAGGTCAACTACTACAGATGTTCCAACAATCAACTAACAGAAAAGAAAGTGTCCCTGCTATGTTTGTAAATGGGTAGCATCATTTTCTCGTCTGTAAAATATTAAAAAGCGTATTTTAAAGTTCGTTCACTGTTAAAAACAGCGTTACCTCCGCTATAAGCTAGGCTAACTGTAGCAAGCTAGCAAACAAGAACAACATACGTTATTTTATATTATTCTTATCCAAAACGTAGCACGCTTATGTCATAAACTGACAGATAACAAACACATGTTTAACTATAAAAGCATAATTTGCTTAGTTTTAGAGAAATGCTTGTTCATTTGACACCTACATGCCACGGCCAGCTCTCCCGCGGTTCATTAGTACTCTAAGGACATAGGGTTTGGACAACAATGAACATCCAATCAAGTGAATCATTTTTATATTACGTAACTTCCGGAGGTGTGTGCATTCTGGTATTCGCTGTCACTACTTTTCTTTTTTTCCTCCAACTTTATTTAGTCATTTACAAACGAAGTTAGGTTGAGCAAACATGAGAAATGAGCTCAAAAGAACAAAAATGTCAGTGTACAAAAAGAATAACACTAAAAGAATAAAAATGGGTAATGGCAAAACAAGATACAATTTAAAAATGCAAAACTTTTGATATATTTTGATAAATTACTGTAGTTTTCTTGTTTTTGTTTGAAATTCATTTCAGACGCTTAAAATAGTGAGAAAAATGCATCAAAAAGATACTAAACAAAGGGCATTTGTTTTATAATTTACATAAATGAATTGTTTGCACAAAATAATAAGATTGAGGACATCAGAAACTACTGGTTACAAATTTTCCATGAAGTAAAACAAATAAAGCATAAAACAGAGGGAATATTAAAAACTTTGAGTGAGAACCAATTATGAATGTCAGTCCAGAATATTTTTGCGTGATTGCAACTATAAAAAAGATGCTCTAATGTTTCAGATGAACAAAAAAATACATGGTTCAGATTGAAATTTGAATCTTTATTTAAAACATCTCAAAAAGGCTGCATTTTAGATATTTTAAAATGTGATTCTTTCATTTTAGATGTCAGAGGGTATATGTGCTTAAAGAAAATTATGTTCATCGAGGAAGTTTCTAGCTCACATCTATTGTTTGTATCAAATTTGCAGAGAAATGTTTGCTTAAAGGTTAGAGTTACAACTGTATTGTTGCTTTTTCTAATCTCTGAGGGGGATATCATTAATGGTCAACACTGGGAAGTGTAGTTTGATTGCATTGTAATATATTATGAATAAAATTCCAATCTGCTAAATAATAATACTTATTGTGTAAAGTAAAATCCTATCAGATATTAAGAGTCAGAAAAATTGATATTCCAACCAAAAAAAATTAAAATTCCTTAAAAACAAAGATTGGAGTCTTTACTATTACATTTGGTAAACAACATAAATGGAAACTTAAAGAAAAAGAACTTCAAAAGCTAAATGTATATTGTGATAAACTTAACCATCCACAAAAAGCAAAGAAAAAAAAATACAACTCCAACATGAACTAAGATAAAATTTACATCCAGAAAGCTGAAGGTGCATTTGAAAGATCAACAGGCAAAAAGAGGGAGAAAAAACACTGCTGTTATGAGGAGGCTGAGTCGTTTGGATCCACATGCAAACAAGACAGAAATGTGGTCATAGTCCAGGCTAAGGTCAAAATTCAAAGGCGAGGCAGGAGACCAGTGAAACAAGCAAAGGGTCAAAAATACTAGGAAGACGACCTAGAAATTAATGCTCAGACTGTCAGCAAGGATAAACAAGACTTTGCAATGAAGTGAAGGGTGGAGCTGGTCTATATGCTTGAGACTAATAACAATGGGGAACAGCTGAACAGGAAGGAAGCTGAGGCAAAGGCTAATGGGAGTTGAAGTAAGGAGCTGGTGCTCAATACTCAGATGAGGGCTCTCTCTGGTGGTTGGAGATGGGAGCTGCTGACAGATCCATGACAGCTGTTTACTTTTGTAATTTTGACAAAAGAAGACAACAAAAATATCATTTGTTCAAAATTAAGAACTTATTTTGATACTAATTATATATATAAAAAAAAAAGATTTAGAAAGGAAACAGATTTCTGTGAAAACCTCTACACCTCAAAAATCTTTGAAGTAAATTGTCAAAATGTCTTAGATACTGTAATGTTGAACCCTATATTCACAAAATCGATGATTGTTATAAACAAGTGAAAAAAGTTTAACAACAGCCAACTGGCAGACAACACTACGCTATTTCTTAAGATGACAAACAAATTCAAATAGTTACTAATAAAATTTAACTTTTCTCTGTTGCTTCAGGTCTAACATTAAACCTGAAGAAATGTGACTTTCTAGCAATTCATGACACGCATCTGAAAGCAATTTGCAACATCCCAATAAAATCTGAAATTAAATAATTAGGTAACAATATTGTAAAAAAAACTAAAATGTAAAACTATGTATGTATGTATGTATGTATGTATGTATGTATGGCTTCAGAAGAATCTTTCTATTTTTAGGACAAATATATTTATCCAAAATGGAAAGTTTATCTAGGTTAATCTACTCATCTTGATGTACAGCAATCCCAAACAACTTGATTAAAGCTATAAATACTTTAAACTTCAATTTCATTTGGAAAAACAAGCCACGTTATCTCAAAAAAGGTCAAATCAAAGATGGAGGCCGGAAAGCTATAGATTTTGACTGTCTTAATGGAAACTTAAAGATGAATTGTCTGAAATTGTAAATTAAAAACTCCCAATTATTTTGGTATTGTGTTCCAAACGTTTTTAACAAAATAGGAGGATTAAAACTACTTTTTTCTTTCAAATTATAATATCTATAAACTACCCAACTGTCAGAATTCAATAAACTTTAGTGGCAGTTATTACATGTCCACAACTATTCACCCCATCTAAACATACTATGGAACAATAGATTAATTTTATTTCGAAATAGGTCTTTGTTTTATAAGGAAAATTATATCTGGTCAATTGTCCACCTAAAGGACTCACAAGAAGACTTTTATGCACATGAACAATTCTGTACTACATGCAATTTCAAACCTCCTTTATCGGAATTCATTAAAATACACAAAGCATTACCTAAATAATTTATAAACCAAACACGTAATGTAATAACCTACGACCCTATAAATCCATAATTTAATTTATATATTCATGGGATCTAAGTTATTGACAAAAAATATATAACAACCACTTTCTCAGACAAATTCTTACTGAACATTTTTTCCTGGGTAAAGTTAATAAGAATGACATTACCCATTCATTTCATCAAACATCTGTAGGTAAATTAAGAATACTAAACTTAAAACTTCCAATCCAACCCAAAGTTAAAGAAATACATTTTAAAATCATGACTTCCATTTACCCATCTAAAGATCTACTGAAAAAAACAATTTAACATTGAGAACAATTTATGTTCCTTCTGTGAAAACTCTGTATATTTTTTGGATGTTCCAAAAATACAATTTTTCTATTTTTATTTTGTAAATTCGCTGTTTTTTTTATGCCATGTTCTGGAACTGCTTCAAATGCAGCAAGCGGAACACATGTATGTATTAGATTTGTTCTTTCCGGTTCACATTCCGGACGTACTGGCGGCTTTCTTCGAACTGTTATGGCGTCGAGAAGAACGACAATTGCACCAAGTAGTTTTAAAAATACTTCTTCTGAGGGAAAAGGGTATGGCAAGACCTATTATTAATCATCCAGACACATTTAGGATAATTCGAGTGTGTTAAAATGTTAATGCGATGGAGAAAAAAAGTCCATCTGGTGTGCTGACTTGGCTAGCAACGGCTCTTTAAAAAAAATGGTAGTTGGTTTATTTTGCTGCTCTCTGGTTTACTGCATCTAACATTTTAACTTGTGATTTGTTTTCCCTAGTATAAAAAGTGGAAGTGCGGCTACTAAAGCCAACAACAGCGGAGCTGGGAAGAAAACTGTTAAACGCAAGTATTCCCCACCATTTGTAATGCATTTTTACTGTTTCCTTAGTTCAGAACAATCTCGCAACTGTTTACATTGCCAAACACAACTTCATCGTTCTCATCTTATTTTAGCTTGATAACGTCTCTGTTAAACTTACCAATCCCTAAGTCTGGTGAGTAAAGGAGAGCAAGGAAAGAATACATTTTAATATTGTTTCGTTACTTCAAAAAGGGTTGGAATTCCCATTGTGGCAACGTTTTAATCTCTGATGCTGTTATTTCATTTTTTATTGGGAATTTTGTGAACCAAACTAATAAAGATGCTTTTCTTAAACGTAGAATGACATGAATATTTCATATCTGTTTTCTTGAAGGTTTCACATCTGTATTTTCAAAAACAAACTTGAAAGGTTATACCAAAGACAACGAGCTGTTGAATATTATTCTAATATCGTTGTTTATCTGTTTTCATTTTTCTGGCTCTACAGAGTCTGCAGCAGAGCCATGACTGTGTGTGTGATGTTCAATCAACTTGAAGCATTTCTTAAGTGTTCCCTGACATTGTTCTTTTCATTGTTAGCGAGTGGCACAATCGTCAAGTCTCGGTATCTCCAAGCTGCTGAGAAGACTTCCCTGTCAAAGGTAATATTACCCTTTCTTATACACGTGCTGTATAAGGAAGAATCATTTTCATTATTGAAGCCATACACAAGATTGTATGAAGGTTTACATTTTTTTTTTCACTAAATTCAGTTTTCTTAGTGTTTCTTTTTCAATATATTCAGTGATCAAAGGCAACTTTATGTTTTTGTTTCTGATTATTTTGTTTACTTAATTGTCACATCTTCGTGCATCACCTCAGGGACTTTGGATTCATTTTACTATTTAGCTACACTGCTACAATACAGTTTATTATTAACATACATTGTCTCTGTCAAATACACTACACAAAAGTATTAAACATATTGTATGTCATTTTATAGAGTAATTCTCTTACCAATGAGTCAGTTGCAGCACCTCAGCGTCCGTCCTCACCGAAATCCACCCTTGTCAAGCCAAAGTCAGGGACCCCAACTAGACGTTCAATGGCACCTCAAGAACTTGCAGTGTGTGAGTTCTGTACATTATATAAATTTAAAATTTAATTCTTTAGAAAAAATATTTACTAATTATTAAATTAGCTGTGGTCATTTTAGTGCTCATTTTTCAAAATATAATAGTATGTTTCTGAATAAAAATATTAGATAATATTTAATTTTCTCATAAAAAATATATTTTTTGTCTCCTTTTTAAAGCAATGATGTCTAGTGAAACTGAGCCATCACTTCTTGGGAAAAGTGTTCTGCAGTCCACTTTTTCAGATGGTCCCTGTTTTCGTCCAGACTTTGATATTTCAGTCATCAAGGGTAAACTTGATAAAACCTCTAGCCTCTCACTTATTTTGAAGCTGCACTCTAACATTTGCATTTTCACCTTTAACTTTAAAGACAAAACTGTGATTGAAAACACTGAGAAGTTGGAGAAAAATCCAGAAATTGAAAAAAGGATTGTTGAAATGGACACCTTTCTGCTAGCCTACCTTACAGCGAAGGTAAAAGTGCATTTACAGTCAAAGGACCACCAAAGGAACATTGGGAGTCCTTAAAATAAATCATCTCTCTCTTTCATCGGAGATGGAAAACAACAATGCAAAATTCAAGGCTGAAGCAGAGGCAAGGATTTTGCAAGAGATGGAGGAAGAAGAGATGCTGCATGATGAGATGAAAGAAAAGAAGCATCAGTACCATCTTTCAGAGAAGAAGAAGGTGCTGAATGAACTGCTGGATTTGCAGGTCTGAACACGTGTTTCTAATCAACTGTTATAAAGGCATTTTGAATGCTACATCATGAGCTGTTTTTATGTATTTTGTTTCAATTAATTCCTTTTAAATTGAATTATTTAAACAAATAATACATAATGAATTTGATATATTTATTACGGATTCTTTTACATGTTGGACTGTCAGTAGGCATTATACATTCTACTGAAGCCGATTATGTGTGGTTGGACAATAATAATGAGACAAAAATGAAAGCAGCAGATTGTTGCATAAAGTCTATGAAAATGAAGACTTGTGATGAAATGTCTTGCTGTTGTTGTGTAGCTCTATTTTGTATTATTAGGCTATTTTATAAATCTCAAACAGAGAACAGACTTTCTTTTGCTGAGCTTGAAATTTTGTTTTTATATATATTGTCATGGATATCAGCCATCAGCAACATTCCACTGTAAAAATCCAAAACTCCTGTTCTTGACTCAATTCTTCATGTTTTGGTAAAAGTTTTACTAATCTGCTAGAACAAAGTTTTTCATCATTTGTTAAACTTTATTGTGAAACTTTACAAAAGAGGATGTCAATTTTTAAATTATTTTCCTTTGATTTTTCATTAGATTGACACACTAGGGCCTGTGGCAGAAGTTGCCAAGCAGTTTACAAACGACTACAAGTGTTTTGCATCAGCTGTTGACACCACCCGTCATTACCTACCTGTCAAGAATTTCCATATTGATGGGGAAGGAAGACAGTTTTTAGGTAACTTCAGACATTTTCAGTTCAAAGAGGGGCTGGTTGGTTGCTTCTGTGTTTCGGTCAAACTGTCATGCTGGAACAAATGGACCTTTTTAGAGATTCAGCAGCAGAAACACCTCACTTATTTTCAAAATCTTGCTCTACTTTTTAGACAAAGCTGAAGCCTGCCTGAAGGAAACGGAGTCTCTATTACTGGAGTGCACACAGGGAGACCATGTGGAGACCAGCACATCTTTGGAGTGCCTCAGGGACATGAAAATGTCATCAAGAGATATCAGTCAGCAGCTGTCAGGGTACGATGAACACCTTCAAGATTGTTTTAGCTGCAATTTTGTGACTTTACAGGGACTTTCCTAGTTGTTGATAATCAAGTTTGAATTTGCTTTATTTGGAAACGTTTAAACCTTGCTAATGTGACAATGCTTTTCTATTCATCCAGAGGGCTTTCTGAGCTGCTGGAGCTGTTGCCATTGGTCTGCCAACATTCAGTCCATGTGAAACAGGCCCTGGAGGAGGAGCAACTCGGGACTTCAAGAACCAGGGAGCTGTTCCACCCCAAGCAGTGATGGATGCCACTTAGCATTGGTTAGACAGAAAATGCACTTTGTAGAACTGCTTAACTCTCTGAATCCCAGCCTTGTTCTACCTGGTTTTGATTTGTGTAACTATTTTGAGTATTTGTTTCTGTTTACTCTCTGGCTTTTTACCCTTTTCCCTTTTTAAGTTGTGATTCAAACTCTTCATAATCAGTGATGTTGTGTTAATAAAAGCATATTTAAAATAAAGTGTAGATAATCCATACTTGGGGCTGAGTATCAAATGTTTAAAAAGTTCTGTCTAAAAGTTCAAAAAATTTTTACCTTTTTCTCGTGAAAAACAGCAACAAATGAAGTTCAAACTCACATTTGACAAAATAATAACTGATCAGTCTTTATCAGACCAGAAAATAATTCATAAAATGAATAAAGAGATAAGTCAAAAGTAGGTTCAGTTATATATTGACAAATATTTTTAATATTTTCATCTGCAGCTTTTTATTTGTCTTAAAAAATTCTTCTGCAGGGAATTTAGTGATTTAAAAGTAAAAAAAAAAAAAACCTTGAAATTGTGACACAAGCTTCAAGAGCTAAATGCTAAATCAATGACAACCAGAAATGTTGGCCTCTATCGATAGTTTGCATGTCATTGTTTTTTTTTTTTTTATAACTAAAATATCTCACATAAATGTTTTTTGTGGGAAAAACTCATAAGATGAGACAAGTGTAAGACATTTTTCCAACTGATACGGAAAAATGTCATTTATCTCTTAACCACTAGATGGAAGGAAAGGTCAGAACCAAGCCAATGCAATCACTTTATGTATTTAAAAGACTTCATTTATTTATAATGTATTTATATGTATTTAATGCCGCTGTTTGATAGATTATATTGTACAAACTCAAGGTAAAGTTTAGGGGAAGGATTAAAAAAAGTTTTAACTTCTTTCTACTTATTTTCAAACAAAAATGTTGATGTCATTTAAAATTTTTTTTTTTCTTTTATTATATTGTCTTGTTGCTTTATTTTTTACTAATCTCTATGTATTGTTTGAAATAAGAATTTTGAAATGAAATGGGAGGGGGGATGAAATGAAAACTTCCTTTTAGTTGCATTTCTATAACATTTAACATCAAATACACAGTTTTTGTGTTGGAGCCATCATAAATAAAATTATATAACTATTTATATGAAATTATATGAAAATTTGGTTGTTATGTGTTTTTAACATGTTCTTGTGGCAGTTCTGATGATGTAAAGAAAATTAAGATGACATTTCTGAGCACTCCTTAAATCAAATTGTGGTGAATCAGGAGCAGATGAAAAAATGCTGTTTGAAAAACATTGTATTTGTGATGTAGAAAAGACACTGGGCAATCCACATGCTCCCGGCTCATCTCTATTCTGATGCATCCACTTGCAGACAAACAGATCCATGTATTTCTTCGTTTTCCTCGTCTGAGCTGGAATCTGAATCAAAACTGTACGACTGGAAAGCTCTGATATTGCTCGCCATTTTTCTGTGGAGTTTCCACGTTCTCCCTTTGCATGTGTGTGTTTTCATCAGGAACTCCAACTTTCTCCCACTGTACAGAAATTTGCTTCATAGGTTAATTAATGACTCTAAATTGCCAATAGCCAGGTGTGTGTGAGAGGTGCTGCAACAGACTGGCGACCTGTTCAGGGTAAATTCCACCTTCGCCAAACAACAGCTGGGTTGGCTACAGGAACCCTGTGACCCCAAAAGGGATTAAGAGGGTTACGAAGATGGATGGATGGATGAATCGCTCCTTTGCAGTCTTCCTTTCCATAACAGAAATAATGTACATGTAGTTTATCCTCAAATGCTTCTTTAATCATGTTATTTTCTGCTTTAAAAAAAAACTCAGAGCTTCAATGCACGCCTTCATGTGTGCATCCCCATCACATGTGTGCCTTTCTGCTTAGCAGCTTTCTTGCCTGGATTTAAGTAGCAGTTTGCAGTCTTACACAGTATAGTGGATGCTGATCCCACCTGTTTAAGCCAGTTTCTGACAATAGGTGGGATAATAGGATGTCAGTAGGTGTGGTACTCAATGGCAAACACCAAATTCTGCTCTCATTTGCTTCCAGAGAAACAGAGAAGCAACATTTTTGGAGACGACAGATTGAAGGCCAACGGTTTCTGGTGTCATTGATGTAAAAATTTGACTCAACGTCACTGAAATGAAATGTTTGACGGATTTTTCTGTGTTTCTGCTGAACATAGGGGTTAAGCTTTGAAGCTGCTTCATTCTGACCTTTCTCTAATGAATTTTTGTGATAAAGGTTGGACACTGGGGCATGTCAGTGTATCCTAAATGTGTGTGTGTCCCACCCCACTTTATCAGTCTGTTTGAGGACTAAGCCTTATCGTAGCTCTCTCCACGCCCTCACTAATAAAGCCGGCTGTTGTGTGTCCAAGAGCTGGCTGTCCATCTCTCACCACCAGGCAATGCTTGGACCAACGTCAGGTCTCAGGATGAGCAGCATTGCTCTCATGGAGGATCGGTCCACGAGCAGAAAACTTTTTCTGATACCAACAGGGGTTTTAACGTTTAAAATTGCTTTCTCCTGCTGTTTTCAGAAGTGCAGCTGGAGGCTCAGTCTCAGCTGAGTCTGCATGGAGAAAGTGAGAAGAACCTGTTGAAAGACAGCATTAAAAGGATTCAGTGAGAAACTGAATGAGACCCCTTGTCTCTGACCTCAGCCCTCCTCTTTCTGCTCCGAAACTCTGACGTCCAGCGGTTTTATCCATGTCACCATGACCTCACTGATACTCTGCGCAGCTACTGGAAGATCCTGGAGCACGTTTTTTTATGATCATGAATGAAAAAAAGAAAATTTAGGATGAATCAAATTTTGGTTTAAAAACTGCAAAACTTGCACAAGAATTAGACATTCCATTTTCATTTGCAGAAAACGGTTCTCATCACCCAATGCGCCAGTCTGGTCCACATCGCCCATCAACTTCATGCTTCAAATGAACATGGCCTTTTACTGTTTAGCAGTTTAAGCAACGTTTAGCCTTTGTTGCAAACACTTGACATCCTGAATGTAAAACTTGTTACATTTTCCATACATTTTTGTTTGTTCAAAAATACAACTTGGAATGGTTTCTTTTTGATTTATTAGTAAGTATTTCTGCTTTTTTGACTCAGTGTCGTGGAGCTGATGAGTGTCTGAAAGGTTTCCACTGATTGCTTTTCTTCTTACAGAACCAGTTTAAGTGTTGATGACCTGTCAGGACCATTTGAAGCATCATAAGAGCGCTCTGATGTTAGTCCTGACTGCAGCTAAATGTCCATGCTGCTGCTGTTTTTGCCCTAATGATTGTTAATATTATCATTTCAGTGAAATAGTTTGTGATGCCCTGGCAGGGGAGAACAGGAGCAGCTGGTAGTACAGGAAGCTTTTGTAGGCAGTAGGCACAGAGGTCATCTCTGCAAGTAGTCCTTAAGAGATAGGCAGAAAGAGAGGAGGGAAAAGGTCTGCTCCGATCTAAGCAGACCGGGCCTCAGGGACTCAGATTTGAAAGTGACGGATGGACGGCGTCCTTTTTTTTGATAATTGAAGGAGAAATTAATCATTGCGGCTTGTGCCCGGCCGGAATTCTATGACTCTTTCAGATATCGGATTATTGCTGTGAAAGAAAAAGCCTGGAGCGAGATCCACCAGATTTGCACTGCTTTGACATTTCACACCAAGCCTCTTCCAACTGTAGGTGGCAGATAAGCGTTTGGAAATGATAGAATTTAAAAAACCAACCCCTCCCTGCTTGTCCTGTGTGAACACGGGCTTTACTTGCGTTCAAGAACCAGGTGTGTCTGGAGCTTCAAAGGCGGAGAACCGATTTCGTATCTCAACTACAGGAGAATTGGAAACAACTTTTGTGCCAGAATCCTGGGGAGAAGAGTTGCAGAGAATTGACCCTCACAGAATTTGGATGAGCAGTTTCTTTCTGTTTTTGAGTTCACTTCCCACTTTTTCCATGAAGCTGAGAACGCACAAGAAGAACTACTGACCTAAAACCCCTCAGTATTAGATCATTTAATGTTACATGATCATTGGCTAAAGCAAATTGAGAATTTGTCTTGGTATTCATATTGCCAAACTGAATGAAATATTTTCCCTGGAAAACCAAAGTGAAGAATATTTCATTTTGATTTATTTATTGAGCACATGAATAGCACCATCACATAAAACAAGTAGATAGTAAACAGTAGATAAAACTACATCATTTACGTGAAGTAAAACAGTAAAGCATGCAGAGAGGTGGAAGAAGCCTACAGGCTTATGTTGAGACCACCCCCTCCCTGATAAGCAAAAGACAATGGATTCAAGAAAAAAGACATGAAAATGGAAAGGCTTAGTGCAAGGTTATGGGTTACTGACGGCATTTTTATGGACTTGTGGCGACCCCTATTAGAATACTTGCTCAGTGATCTTGCCGTCATAGTTCAAAGGGGTGCTGGGGGTTCACTGGTGTGGTGGGCCCATATTACAACTATGTGATCTATGTGCTTGGTATACCTATCTTCAGTATTCCCACCAACTAACATTTCTTAACTTGACTGTATAAGCATTAGGAGACTGTGATTAGCAGAATGCTTAAACTAATTTCTTTACTTACGGATTATCTTTATCAATTAAATTGTTGTTTTTTTTTTTTGCTCAGACCATTCTGTGTTGTGTTTTTGTTTTATACTGATTTGAACAAATAACAAAAATATTTAAAAAATGATTTACAAAAAAAAGAGACATGACAAAAATAAAACAATTTATATAAAATAATTAGTATTTGGCTAATAGTCTATTCTTAATTTGACTTTGTAGATTTTTTTTTATAATTTAAACACAACAAACATGGACTCCCACACTATAAAAAACAAGCCCCATTAAATAATTTAAAAAAGTAAACTTGAAAAACGTTTTTTAAAGAAAACTAAAAAGTGTCTGCTAAATGGTTAAGACATTTTTTCTTATCAATGATTCTTATTTCAATTTTTTTGTCACTCATAGATGTTTTCTTAAACTGAGATTTTTTTTACAAGAATATTTTTCTTTCGAGACAGAAAATAAGATTTTTTTCTTGAAACAAGTGTCTTTTTGCCTTCTGAAGGCTCAGTCATTGCAGTGTATATTACTTTTAGAAGGAAGAACATTCAACTTGAATGTTTTTAACATATTTTAACGTCTTACAGGGACTAAAATGAAAAAACTGTCTAAAAACTGACATCCACCACTTTTAGTTCTCTGTAATCTCCACTTTGTCGCTGATGAGTGAACGCTGTCTGCTCCATCTCTCCGTCTGGAGCCACGCTTTCCACCTTGTGCTCAAGCTGCTTGCTTCCTAATTGTTTAATTATAGTGCTTATCTCAGCAGCCTTTAACCTGACAGCGGTGTTCGGTCTTGTGGATGTGTCATGCAGCTTCCTTGCTGCCCTCCTAAAAGCTTTAGGGGATTTCCTGGATGTCTCAGGGCCACGGTGGGAGAGCAACTGTGTCACCCTCTGCCAGGACGGGTCATCAGCTTGATATGCTAAAAGAATTCATAGGGCAGAAAACTCCCATAATGTTAATCTGTTTTCAACTTTAAATTTGCCTTTCAGTCTGATAACAAACAAAATGATGGCACTCTTTATGCTTTTGAGGACATTTGGGCATCAAAATGTATGATTTTCTGCTTCATATTTGTCAATGAAAGGTAATAGACTTTCAAAGACTTGATTCGCTCAGCTTACAGACCAATTGTGCAATTTATTAAAATTACAATAGGCTACATATTTGATGATTGCAAAACTTGGCGCAACCCTGTGACCAATTTTTGCCAGTCACAGGGTTGCACATCTGTACTAATATTAACTTTCTCAGGAGAAGAAATTTGTTGTTTAGCTGGTACTGATGACCAATGGGACAAATTACTTAATTAAAAAGTTTTTTAAAAATTGTCTTATTTTGTATTATCCGGCGTGGGTCCTTTGGCAAGACCCTTCACTCTCCTGTCTACCTATGCAGCCACGTTCAGGCCCGGGTCTGGTCTCCCTGTGCCGGTCCCCAGCCCGGATGAAATACAGGGTTGGGTCAGGAAGGACCTCCGGCTTAAATCAGTGAAAGCTGATTCGCCGTGGCGACCTCTGAGGGGATGTACCAAAAGGAGAACAACAACTGTAAAGTAAATACAAGTAAAAGAACTCATCTCTGCAAACCACAGCAGACATAATTCTTCAATAGTCCATCAAGTGGTTCACCTTTGTAGTTTAAGAAAGTTGAACTAAAACATTTTGACAGATTTTTGAGCATTTACCACTGAACTTTAACTAAAGGTCAGTAAGCTCAACTAGAATTCATACGTGAGACCCAGATGTTCTATTTTTGAACTAATTCAAGTATTTAAAGTGTGCCTCGTAGTTCAAAAAATACAGTACATTAAGTAAACCTAATTGTCTCTGATTTGGTTTTAGTTAGTTGGATTTATGAATTTCTGGCTGAGATGCACCACAAACGGTTAAAATAACCAGTTTTCTTTCACTGCTGACATCACACCACCTATCACTAGAATTGCTCAATCGAGATGATCCAGTGCAACACAGGATGTCTCTTATTTTGAAAGGAAGTCATGTAAATCTTTCCTAAACGGCATAAACTATTTCATATTTTGAAAAAAGTATATTTTATCTTTAAATGTATGTTTTTATTAATGCCAAAAAATAGTTTGTTTATATTTTTCATGAAAGGAGCAATAACGTTAGTGTCTTATATTTCTAAAGGGTTGTGGTCAGTGAACTCAAATGGCTGTTTAGGTGTTAAAGGTTGCAGACCCCTGGTCTAGGCTAGAAAGAAGAAAGGAGATCCCTTTGCTCTACTTCTACCCATTATTTTGGAAAACTGTTTGACCATCTCAGGTCCAGCATATCATGTGATTCTCTGCTGAATTCTTCTTCTATCATGATAAATAGGTTTAAGACACAGGGTTGCATGTTAAGGGACGCATGCTCCCTGGATATTCAATAGGGGTGTAACAATTCATTTAACGTGGATTCATGTCAGAATCTGTGGTTGATTGTATGATTCATAGTGGACCTTCGTTCATTTTGAACGATCTGATTCACTGACATAAAAAGGATCCAGGGCATCTTTATCCAAAACTTCCAACAGTGGGACTTAAAGACAGTACAGCTGAAGTTTTCCAGATTCCTTGCACTTCTTCAAGATAATCAAGTGTAAATAAATATGTGTACAAACAAACAAATAAAAAAGAATGAATGTCAAATCCATTCCCATTTGAGTTTGATAAAGTTCATTCCACTGTTGTGTTTCCACATCAGAATAATCCAAAGGAACATTATGAGAACATTCTAGCACACTGAATGGTCACATGGCTTTGTAAATTCAAAGTGTTTCCACACATTGGACTGGAATGATGGTTGATCAGTTTTTACTGCATCACATGAGTGTTGTTCTGTGATGGTTGTTTTTACATCACAGTAAAATAAACATACTGTACCTCAATCCAAATGCTATTTTCCAATTTTTAATATAATCAATTTATTTCCATTTTATGACGGTATAGGTCAATTCAATTAACATCTTACCTCCGAAAAATCAATCTAGTTGGATTGTAGGAATAGGAATCGATTTGTGGATTAATCATTTCACCCCAATAATTACTCATTAATTCACTTGTCCTCTTGACCAGCTTTACCCCTTTTGGGGGTTGCCAGAACCTGTCTCCTAGGGACACTTTAGAGTCACCGATTAACCTATGAGCATGTTTTTAGACTGTGGAGGAAGCCGGAGTGCCCGGAGAAAACCCACACATGCACGGAGAGCCTAATAATAATAAAAACTGGTCTTTTACTGGACTGAAAGAATGCTTTTATCATAGTTTTTTGTAGATTCGGTCTAAAGAAAAGTAATATTAATCAGCAATGACATGTTTTAGTATTTGGTGTGAGGATATTTGATGGATGGGACGTAAAATGTCCTCCAATTCTGGAATGACCCTTTTCCATGTGTGATAAAAGTTTGATTTCAAAAAACAGAGCTGCCTATGATCTAGCAGGTCTCCTGTGTGTGAGAATCTGTTCCCTGCTATAGCAGAGCAGTGTAGCGTGCAGTGCAGGAGTGAGCAGAGGCGGCTGTAGCCAGAGCAGCCTCGGTGTCCCGTTAATCCCTGCGTTTTCAGGAGCCCTGGCCCGTACTTGATGAGCTTGAGCAAGAAAAAGGTTGTGCGCACTCTCATGTGCCTTTCTCTCCTCGCATCCCGCTCTCCGTCTCTTTCATTCCCCCTCTTTTTCTCATACCCCCCCTCTTCCTCACCCCCTGGAGCCACTTTGCGAGTGACTGGATCCCAAGTGTTTGCTCAGCAACTTCGTCTGTTCTTCTCACCCTCCAACCAGGATTTCATCAGAGGGGAAAAGTAACTGACAGGGCCATCAGCTTCAGGCAAATCAGAGAATGGGGTAGATGGTTGCTTTGTTTCTGGGCTGTTTTTAAAGCTACTTTCACTGAGTCATCAGGAACTACAATAAAGGTATTTTATTCACAGAAAAGCGGAATGACTGCATGGTTTCAGAAACACCTGTAGGATGTTGAAGACAACTTGTTGCTCTAATTCTCCAAGACTCCTAACAATGCAAACTGTAGAGAACATTTCTGAACCTTTGAACACTGCTGAACTCACTTGGTTTCTACTGACAACATTTGGGCCTTTTCAAAGATACCAAATGTGAAGGGGAGGGCCTCTGCAAAGTGTAGTTTTTAGCAGATTTTTTAAAAAATAGACTTTTTTTAGTCAGGTCAGGAGGATTCTGGGAAAAGCTCTTTTAAAACTATCATGAAATCAAAGGCGTTTCTCTCTTCTTATAGGAAACATCTACTTTGGTTGGAGAAAACCAAACTCCATCTGTTAATCTTTCAACATGGCTGCAGATGAGGAGACCAGATGCAAAAAGTGGAACGGGAACCAGGTGTGTCAAATACTTGCAATTTTCTGTTTATTAAGAAACCGGATTTCTAATAAACCCAAACTAATCCAACCTTAAAAAAACAAAAAGAAAACCTGCTTCAGGTGATCTACGATGTTCACAAGTGTAGCTAAAAGAGTAAAAATAAACCAGAAAATGTTCTGCGCTTCAAGTTTTGAAGCGTTGACGTTACTACAGAAAATGTCACAACTTTAAGTTTTTCAAGCTTTTAGAACTTGAGTAAGATTTCTCCAGCAATACGCTGATTTCTTTTTGATCATCTTTTTTTCATTCACAACTTTTTTCTTAAACCCTTGATCGTTTTCAGACACATTTCTACACTGTGTCCTTAAAGCCACACTACCATCATTTTTTATCTATTTTTAAAAGCGTTCCCAGTGGTCGTTTCATTACGATGATGCCGTTTTTAGACAAAATCTAAAAATCCTGTGTCGTTTTCTAGGACATAGTTTTTGCAGAGTGGCAGGAGATCATTGAAAAGCACGGAGCAGCCGTCTTCATTGTTGAGAGCTCTCCGTTTACTCTCTCCTGCTGGATTACAGCCCCTCACACCTCCAACCTAACATTAGTGCTGCAAGAAAAATGGCGAACAATTTCAGAGCTATCCAGTCGTACGGTTTTGATTCAGATTCCAGCTCAGACGAGGAAAACAAAGACGTTCATGGATCTATTGGTCGATCAGAATGGAGTGGAACAGGGAGTATTTTCTTTGCCCCTTTTACAAGGTTTTTCAAACAACATTTTTCTTATCTGCTCCTGATTCACAACGATTTGAATGAAGACATTCTTAATTTTCTTTATATGTGTCCTCAATCATCAGAAAAATGCCTCCATCAATGTTCAAAACACAAAAATACCATTTTCATTTTCAACTTTTTTCCCCGGATGAGGACAAACAGTTTGCATCAAAAGTAAAGGAAAAGGAAAACTTTTGTAATCGTGCAGAAATGATCCACCAAAAACAGAAAGTCTGAAAAATGGTCTCAATAGCAACAGGAACGTGTCGGACGAAACATACATTGATGCTTTCGGAACGTGGATATGTTTTTAAAGTTGGTTTGGTGGCATGACTTCTGATACTTTAGCCTGCAGGATCTCTGGTTTTCATCACACAAATTGGTGATTGATGTGAGTAGAATGGTCTTGGAAAATGAATATTGTGTGGAGGTGTAGGGAGGCTGTGACAGGGTGGTGGGACGGTTGGGGAGGGGGATTAGTAAGAGGCCGTAGGCCCCAGGGCAGAGGACCTCGTTTCCTGGCCTGAGCCCCTGTTTGTCCTGCCTGACCTGGCAGCTCTGGGGGCAGATCCTGCTCGGATACATCCCTGCTCCCACGCCTGTCTGAAGCTGTTAGCCACTGGCTGTGAGTAGCTAGCTGGGCTTAGTGATGTCTGAGCTGTGGCTGGGGGGGGGTGTACAGTCATCTGAGTGACGGGAGGGAGGGCAGACAGCAGCTGTACATTGGGAGGGACTGGATGGTGGTGACACATCGAAAAGAACAGTGTGAGATGAGAATTAACAGCAATTGTTTCAACATTTTTCTTGTTTTTTGCATCTATTATTCTTATCTTTTTATGTTCTATTATGCAAATACATCAAAGTGGGAAAGGACATTTCCATAAATCCTTTCTTGAATAAAGATTTTACACCTTTCTTACAAGATATTGTCTTGTTCATTTCAGAGGAAATGGTCTGGCCTAAATCCAACCTTTGTCCCATAATTTCTCCCAGAATGTTTAAAGTCTGTCATACATTGAGGCTTCCCTCCTGATCTGTTTATCTCGTCTGCATTTGGAGGATCCAACACAACGCTCCTAAAACTGACACAAGTTAAGTTCCCTCTCTGTTTGCCTAAACAATCAAATGGAAGCACTATCACTTTCTGGTGCTTAAAGAGTGTTGTCTGCATACCAACTGTGTGCACAAGAGTGTTTTGACTTCAAAATCCATAAGATAACACATGTCCTCTGCCAAGGGGGCTGTTTGATTATCACTCTCAGAGAAGGAACATGAAATGAGGGGATATTTACTTTTCTTCCCTCAAAGGCTTTCAAAGCTCAATTGCTTGGTTTCAGCAGCTTGTTATTATTTTTCAATTGGTGGATGGACTGTTTGCCTTGGAATGACACGGCTCGGCTCTGCGGCTGTCTCTGCTCCCAGCAGGCTGAGAAAGGCCTGACAACAGTGTCATAAATCAAGTATGAAAATACGCACAGAATAAGAAAAACGTGCGTTTTTGACCAGTCATTTTCTATATAGTTTTGTTTGGGTGGGTGGGTGCTCCTGCCTCTCTCGTCACTATGGGTCCAGTGGCGTCACTCCCGCCCTGTCTTATAAAACTGTCAACGCCTTTCTCTCACCTGGACAGACGCGCGCCAGCCCAATAACCTGCAGGCCAGGGAGCTTTACGCACCTGCTTTTACCCCTCCAGAGACCCTTTCCACTCCGATGAGAGCCCACGTCTGAGTCTTTTATGAATCTGGACAATTATTCCTACTTCTCTGGCATGTGCAACATGACCGCTGAGCCCTCGCCCGCAGAGGCCAGTCCTGGCGTCATGTCTCCGAGCGTCACCTTGGACTCCCCGCTGCCCGCGGAGCTTCAGGCTCGGCCCAAAGACGGGATTCTGATCAAGTCGGAGCCTCGGGGGGGCAGTCCGAGCGCGGAGGACGGAGGCGCCCTCGGTCAGACGGAGGAGCACCTGCCCTCAGGCAGCCGCCGGAGGAAGAGGCCCGTTCAGAGGGGCAAGCCGCCCTACAGCTACATCGCTCTCATCGCCATGGCCATCGCCAACTCCCCAGAGAGGAAGCTGACGCTGGGGGGCATCTATAAGTTCATCATGGAGCGCTTTCCTTTCTACAGAGAGAACTCCAAGAAGTGGCAGAACTCCATCCGCCACAACTTGACTCTCAACGACTGTTTTGTGAAGATCCCCAGGGAGCCCGGGAGGCCCGGCAAGGGCAACTACTGGACCCTGGACCCCGCAGCCGAGGACATGTTCGACAATGGCAGTTTTCTGAGGAGAAGGAAAAGGTTCAAGCGCACAGATGTGAGCACATACCCCGGATACATGCAGAACTCCAGCGCCTTCAGCCCGACGCCGATGGGCCGCCCTTCCTACCCGAACAGCCTGTACGCGGGGCTGGGGTCGGGCTATGGGTCCCAGCTGACGCCCTCATCCCCGCATCCGGCGATGCTGCATCACTACCAGAGCCCCCCAGGGGTCGGCCAAGGACAGCCGCGGATGTTCAGCATCGACAACATCATCAGTCAGCAGACGGGGGCGCAGGGGGGCCCCGCGGCGGAGCTCCACTCCCAGGCGCTGGGTTTGGGCGCAGCGGGGGATCTGAGCACCATGGCCTCCAGCTGCTCCGTCACGGGCACCGACCCGTCCGCCTGTTTCCAGACTCAACCCGTCAACCCGTCAGCGAACATGCTCAGCAGAAACAGCGGGAATCTCTCCTCCAACTTGAGCGCAGGGTACCCCTACTCTTCTTCTTCGGCCTCGCCTCCCAACCTGCCTTCCATGAGCCAGGCCGGCTTCTCCCCGGGGGGCTCCCAGGTGTACTGCTCGGGTAACCGTCTGTCCCTGCCCGCTCTGCGTCCCGGATCCTGCGCCGAGCACTCGGAGCAGCTGCTGGGGCTCCCCAGCTCCATGAACTCCTACAACAGCAGCTACATGCGGCAGGCTAACTTTGCGTCAGGACTGGAGCGCTACATGTGAGGAGCCGTTTGCGCCAAAAGAACCAAAAACATCAAATCAGTTCGGTTATTAAAATAGGATCAAAAACGTCACTGACGTCACCGGGACTCGAACATTCCGGCTGAAGAAAGGCCAATGACACATTCCAGCAGTTCATCAGATGTTTTGCATCATTGATGAAATCGGATTTTTTTCCTTTTAGGTTTACATGTTTCTTGTTTAGTCGAGTTGGATCTTTTCCCCTGTGTGAACTCATTGGTCTAACTGTTGGTGTCAAGATTTTTATTGAAAACAATTCCTGACTGTTGTTTTGAAATAAAAATATTCACTTTTTTATACTTCAACAGAAAACGTTTCTTCATTTTTTGCTATAACAAAACTGTAGGAACTTTTTCTGTGCGCCTTCTGATTAAAAAATAACTTTTATGACATTTAGAAACTCAAAACTGTTTTTTTCAGGGCCTTAAGGGTGTACTAAATTGTGATTTTTTTTTCCTTTGGAAAAAAAATGTCTTTTTGTTCATTTTAGATTAAAAAAGACTAAGTTTTATTCTTACCTGCGTTTGGATAATATTTGAATCAAAAGAGAGATGCTCTGGCATCTTAAAGCGGATTGGACGACGTAAGACTTGACATTCAAATAAAAATAATCATCATTTATGTAAAAGATTGATAAAGAATCTATATTTTTGAATGGATTTAATCAAGCAAAGACAACATGCAGTGTTAATATCGTTCTGTGAAACTGTTGGCCTCTATTCATCCTCCCACTTTTCAATTTTTAGATGTTGGATATAAATATATTTATTTGTGCCATCTACTTTTATTATTGGCTAAATTCTAAAACAAAAAACACTAATTACATAAGCATTTTATTTATAAAAGAAGAGAAAGAAATTAGCAATAAACTCTTAAAATTACTAACATTATAACTATTTTTTTAGTATTGCGGCAGCAATAACAAACAGGAATAGAAATTTAAATAATCCAACAAAAATTCTGGTTGCAAAACTGTTTTAGTTTTAAGGTTTACTCTATTTTATTTCAAACATTCATAGCCAAAATGTTTTGTTTCTTTTTCACAAAATAAAAATCTATAATTTAAAACTAAATCAAAAAACTTGTTGAAAAAATGTGGTCCAAATTCAGGTTTATGGTCCCAAAAATATGTTCCGTTTTTTCAGAACTCAAATGTTGAGTTCAGTTTGTAAAGCTGACACTCAGAAGGTTTGGATTTTGTGCCGCTAGGTGGCAGCAAAACCCCAAAGTGGGTCAGTTTTTGGCCCCAGTGTGACTGTAAATGGAGGAAACAGAGATCATCAAAAGTCGTGCTCCAGCGCGAGCATTTGTTCCACAATATTGAGTTTTGAAATCAAGAGATGTTCCGACAGGTCTGATCATGCGCAGTTGGTGCAGCTGGCTCTAATCACACTTTTTAACTTTTTCAACAGTCACTGGTAAAAGTAAAACTTTTTTTCTTTTATAAATCCACTCCAGGTGAAGGTAACAGGGCCTGCAAGGAAACTGAGCGATAAGGAATCACAATGGGCACACAAAGAGAGCGTGTCTTTTAGTTAAATAAAATCATTGTCTAAGTCTGCCCCTTATATTTCCCTGGTGGAAAAGAAGTTCTGTAAATTAAGAACAAAATATCTATATTTGCCCATTCAACTATTTATTTGTGTCTAATATCAACATTTTTATAGCTGTCTCATGGTCCATGCACACAGCAAACATGCTTTTATATGCACATCTTTTTTGCACATTACAGACATGTTTGTCTTGTATTTTGTTAAATTGTTATTAGTCTTTTTGCACTGAGATGGTGACTCCTTCAGTGTCATTGCAGAGGTGGACAGTGACAATTAGACATTTCCATGTTTCCGTCTTATACTGAGTGAACAGCAGGGGGCGCATTCACACCACAAACTACTGAGAGGAGAGCCCAGCAGAAAATCTGAAGTCACACTTCAACCCAGAACCAGATGATGGATAAAGATCCGGGAATTTTCAGACTCCAGCAGTAATTGTACAAAAGATTTATACATAACAAAAAAAAAAAACCAAACAAACAAGAAAAGGATTATTCCGTACATAATGTTTATAATCATTTCCAAGAGAAAATAATCATCTGAATTTATGAATGTGAACAATAATTACAAAATAAACAAAAATAACAAACGTAATTAGTTTAAATACGTTTTTGTTGCAGTTGATTACATCAATTAATAAAAGCAAACATTTAATTGTTTCGAACTGGTGAGGATAATATTTTACGCCAAGAAAGGGATTAAACAAGTAAACAAGTAATTGAATAAATAAATACAAACGTTTCCAAAATATTACACAATCCCCCTCCCTACACACACACACACACACACACACACACACACACACACACACACACAAGTTTTGAGGACAACACATTTATTTTTCTCAATTTAAAAAATAGAAAAGAACAAACGTTTATTTAAAATGGTTTCAATGGCTGCTGTTTAAACAAAAAAAAAGTTATTTCTTTTAATATCTTTATTTTTTTTTTATTAATTATGTGCTGCCAGAGATGGATATGAATGGACCTTATTACTAAAGCATTAATGTAAATAAATAGCAAATGGAAAAAAATAATGTCGCTGTTTGAGTTGATTAAGCTGTAAATAGAAAAGAGAAATAAATAATATGCAGTGTGTCTGTAACAGCTGCTCCGCACATCGCAGTGGGTCCGCTTCATTTGTTTCTCAGGCAGTTCATGTGGAATAATATTATTATTGTTATCAATAATAATAATAATAATAATAATAATAATAATGTAAAGAAAAACGAGCTTAGTATGGTCATTGACTGATGTAAGTATCGATGACCTGAGCGTCTCCAAACGCGCGTCCTCGTGCACCGCAGACATCGTGGTCTGTTTTCCTTTGACTCCTGAAGACGAACGCAGCTGTTTGCGGCTGAATGCATGCAAAACATGTTTGTTTGTCCTTTTATGTGTTTCAAAAAGTCCAGAAAGACATTAAAGTACGTTTTAAAGTACAAAAAAAAAAAAAAAAAGGAGGTGATTGAGTTTGTTGCGTGACACTGAAAGGAAGTTTGTTCATGTTTTTTTTTGTTAAGATCAGAAATTTAACCAACAACCCAAATTGGTTATTTATTTATTTATTGGCTTTAAAACGTTAAAATTTCGCCCAAAACCTTTTTTTCTATTTACACTTTTATTTAAAATTGTATTTTTGTGGTATTTTGTTTGCAACCTTTTCGACCTTCACTTTTTACTTTATTTTGATAGAGAAAGAAAAACTGCCGTAAAGTGATAAAAGAATTAAAAAAAACTTTACTTGTAAAGTTAAAATGTTTGATCTTATTTTAAGAGAAGAGTTTTAAAAATATTGTAGCCCTTTAGGGTTTCTGTTCACATTTAAACTAAAATACTTGACTCAAATGAAAATCTAATTTATCTTTATATTTAGATAAAAATCCATTCAGTTCCTGGTTACAGTGACTCAAAGACCACGTGATCAGCGTGGTCCTATAAATACTTTTAGAGAGCTAAGGAGGGTAGTGTGACATTGTGGTCGGATACCTTCCCAATCCTGTGCGTAAAAGCTGTTTGGCGAAGACATTTGGATAACCAAGAAGTAGACTTTCCTGCAGCAAAGAGATCACCGACGGAAGCCCGCCGCGCGCTGCAAGACAAGTTTTACGGAACGAGACACTGACCTGTCCTGTCGCTTTGCGCGCGTGTCAATCAGAAGTTTTCTTGCCTTCGGCCTTAACAGAGCAGCGGCGGAAGCCAGGGAGGCGCTGGAATAACAGGTCAAAGAGTTTTCTTTCTTTCTCATTGACTCTAGCCATGCGTGCGTGCGTTAGTTGGAGGTGAAGCTGTGTGGTTGTAGGGAGCAGGGGAGAGTGCGCGCGCGCTCCCGCTCAGTGGCACGAGACGGGGAAGGAATCTGGGAGAGGGGGAAGAGAAGCGGCGTCACCAAGGATGACTTTGGGGACGGATATGTCCGACAGCTCTGCTTTGTCCGAAGATGTGGACATCGATGTGGTCGGCGGGGACGTCACAGTGGGGAAGGACGGGAAGTACATCCACCGGGAGTTCAGCCTGCAGCACGACTCGGACGATAACTACTCCCAGAACGCGGCCGACAGGGCTGCATCTTCCGGGCTCAGAGGCTCGGACTGCCCGGCGGAGCAGCTGGGAGCCGCCGCGGAGGCTGGCGCCGAGAGCGGGGACAAACCCCGGAAAAGCGCGCTGGTCAAGCCGCCCTACTCCTACATTGCCCTGATCACCATGGCCATCCTGCAGAGCCCCAAGAAGCGCCTGACCCTCAGCGAGATCTGCGAGTTCATCAGCAACAGATTCCCCTACTATCGGGAAAAATTCCCCGCGTGGCAGAACTCCATCCGCCACAATCTTTCTCTCAACGACTGCTTTGTGAAAATCCCACGGGAGCCCGGAAACCCCGGGAAGGGCAACTACTGGACCCTGGACCCCGATTCGGCGGACATGTTCGACAACGGGAGCTTTTTGCGCAGACGGAAACGTTTCAAGAGGCATCAGAGTAATGAAATCCTCAGGGACTCCGGCGGCTTCCTTCCAGGTTTTGGATACGGGCCGTATGGATACAACTATGGACTGCAGCTGCAGAACTTCCACGCAGCCCACAGCGCCTACCATCCACACCATTCGGGCGGCTCGTTTCCATTCCCCAACGCCCACTGCACCTTGCCCACATCTGCCTCCATCTTCCCCGCGCCACACCACCTTCCCTCCCTCCTGGGAGCAGATTTAAGAAAACCATTTTATCCCCAGCTGAGTCCGTCTCTGCCGCCCCTCAAGACGGACTCCAGCACCCCAACCCGGCCTTCGTTCTCCATCGACAACATCATCGGAGCCTCCAACTCCAGCAGCTCGTCCTACGGCGCGCAGGCGGGCGGCCAGGCTCAGATCCTGGCCATGCTGACCCCGGCCCTGGCCTCTGCCTCCTCTCACTTGAACTTACCGCAGGAGAGCGCGCCACCACAGACGCAGACTTTTCCCACCAAAAACTCAAATATGAACACTTGTCCTTTCTAAACCACATAAAAGATTCTTTAAAAAGTGGGAAATATTAATCATAAAAATATGTTGACGTCGTTGTAAAATAATGGAGGTAAGGTGGACATCCTTACTGAAGAAAAAACTGTTGTTTTTTTTTTACCCTCCACGTTTTCTGACAGTGGAAGAGGAATTTATTTATGGGCTGTACATATGTGTATACAAGCAGGGAGACAGAAGAATGGATTTAGATCGTTTCAAACGTTTGCTCTGCTAGGCGGCGTTCATTCAAACAGGAGGAAAAAGAAAAAGACTATTTAAATTTTTCAGTGACTACGGGGATTATTCTAATTTTTATAAATATAATTGAAGTTAAATATGATTTATATTGTGTTCTTTTTGCATCGTGAGAAAATGACACTGTTGTTGTTGACATAGAGACGGCAAAAACTCAGGTTTTGACTAGAAAGCACATGGAGACCCAAGAGAAAGCTTTCTGAAATGGAAATAATAATAATAATCAAAACAATCCATCTGGGTCTCCTTTACATGGTGAACTTGTGACTCTATCATTTCATGTTGTCAGTGGACTCGTAGGTGATCTTACAGAGCGTAATGCCTCTCAGCCTTTTACTTGTGCGTTCCTCTTTGTTCACAATTGGACCTGTGAAGCATACAGTTGTGTCGTGTGTTGTCAATAGATAAACACTTCAATGTTTCATTTTCTGTTGTAATGAAGAGATTAATAAATGTTTGTGAATTAAAGAGAATATAGATTTCCCCCCCAAAAAAAATCCAGTAAAAAAAAAAAAAACAGAAAAAATGAATTCTGTATGGTTGCAGGAATTTTATTTAAACCTTTGTATTGTTTTCTAACCATATAAAGGCATTGCTTTTAACCCGATTTATGTATAGAATTAAAAAGAGTTTAAATCGAACATTCATCAGGCTTTTCTTTTGCCCCAAATGCCTCCAATTAGATAGGATCAGGGCGTGCATTGCACCGAGTCTTGTGTGAATTGTGAGAAACACACAAAATTCTGCTTCCAACCAACTTGATATACATAAGACTGGCAAATCACGCAACAGTGCGCAAATGCGCCTCCTGTGTGGCTTCTGCTCGTTTGTAAAGAACATTTTTCCTGCAGCTACAAAGGCCCCAAATGAATGGGGACGTTAGCGGGCCTTGGCGGTCTGTAATTGAAAGTGAAGAAGGATCTAGTCGCGCTCTTTTGGGGCTTTCGTTACTAATTTGTAGCAGCATTTTTCATCAGGCTCCCTAATCCACCATAATGCGTCTTTTCGCCCGTTTGTTGATGTTGTCAGTGCGGACCCCTGGCCTAAGTGAGTGAATGTGCGCGCAGCGAGCGGTCCCAGGCGGGATCAGCCACACGCATTTAGACCCTGAAAAGCAATCTTCTCAAAAGGCCCTCGGTTTGCGCCCGCTTTCAACTCCACCGTGTTGTCCCGGCATTCAGAGAAAGGAAGCAGTGGGACTCGTCCGGCTCCACAAAATGGGTTTTTTTCAGAGTTGCTGGAGCACATGTTTCCACACAGAAGGGCACGCAAAGGCCTCTTTATTTACCAGATCTGTGCGCAAATGGCTAAATGAGTTTGTGGGTGTTTTGACAGATGATTATTAAGGATGAAGGGTGGGAGGGCTGACTCCTTTCCGAGCCCTGAAAGCCTTTAAAACGAAAACCAACACATGCCTCCTTTCTTCACCCCTCCCCCACCCCCAGCCTTTATTTCGTTTAATTCTCTTCGCTTGTTAGTGAAAATTAGACAACTGATAAAAGTCTCACATGGATTTGGCAAATAATTTTGATTAGCGCCTCTCCCGCTGGCTTCGCAGTGTTAATGGATATCCTCCACGTATAATTTGGAGAGTAAATGATCTGGAAAAAAAACATGAGCAGACTATTGAAGTTTTCTCTGCACCGCCGCCCTGACAGGGAGTCATTACGCACCGCATCAGACCATTAAAATCCACATCAAGCGTTTGTTGGGTTGGTTCGAAAACATTTGGAGAACGAAAGGAACTCAACTAAGCCAATAAAAAAGCTCACAGCACAGTATAGCGCGCGTGCAGGCAGGCGCACATGCAAAATGGACCGTTGTGTTCCGGACTCAGGATTTTCTCAGATGCGCACCCGCGCGCTCACCGCCCCTATTTGCTTCAAGATTGCAGAGCACCGCGCGCCCCTGTCTCCGCCTTTTACTCCATGAAATGTATCCGGAGCGAATTTCAGCGCACCCTGTAATTGTTCGCAGCGAAATGGGTTATCATCTGCGCCTATAAATTGACGGGTTAATTCTGTTTTCCGCGCGGTTGTCACTTGTGGGGAGGGGGACCACCCACGGGATCAACACCAGAGCGCGTCCTCGTTTTAGGCACCACAAAGACATCAGTCATCTTTGGACACGTTTTCTCAAACAAAATAAGGACTTCATGATAGGTGAAGTGACAGCCAAATGACTCAACACTCACCACAAACACGTTCAGACATTTCGAGCCAGTTCCCAGCGCTTTCTAACCGCTTCCATATGCAGCGTTTCAGCGTCAAACCCAACTGTGCGCCACCAAGTTTATTTATAGCCATCAGACATCAACACTTTATTATTATTGTTGTTGTTTTATTATTGTTATTTTTAATATTATTATTGTTGTTGTTTAAGCCCACCCGAGTGCCGGGGATCTGATCCAATCGCTTTGCTCAAACGTGTCACTGCCTTATCAATAGCAGCTCCTCTCTTATCGATGCATCCAAAAGGATGAGAAGACGAAGCGCGCGATGAAAAGACGAGCGTGCGTGCTAGTCTGCTTTTCTTCTGCAAGATCCGAGCGTGAAACTGAAAAGTGTGTTTCAGTTTTGGAAGGCCTTTTAGACTTTTTCAGAGCTGTTAAAACATGTAAACAACACACATAATGCCGTTTATTTGTAGGCTGAATTAATTGAGTCAAGTGAGCCTTTAAATGTGTTTTATTATTTACATTTTTTGTTATCTATTGATGATATTGTTGTTTTTTATTTTTTTGTTTCACATCCCCAACTCTTCTACAGCACCGCATACACTCTTTTCCCTTCGCGTGCGCGCTCATGTGCGCGCGGCAGACGGACCTCCCTCCTCATCCCTGAAGAGAAGAGAAGTTTTGCTGGCAGGCTCCGCGGCCTCCCTCCGCTCGTTTCGGTGTATCTGCACCTCCCGCCATAAATCACCCCCCACGCACTCCTGTCCAATCCCCGCAGCCTCCGTGGTTTTGCAGCAGACTGAGGATTCTTGCGCTTAATTAATTTAGTTTGTGTCAATAAGCGCGGACAGTGAACTCCCCATCATGTCTGGAAACACAATATTAACTTTGGAAGATCCGCGCCGCACACCTGCACCATGCAAGATGAGGGGAGGGCTGGCGCGTGAACGGACACACGCGCATGTGCACGCCGCATTAGGTCTGAAATGCATCCACGAGCAATCAGAGCGTGATTGCAGGTGTTGCTCGTCCACCTGTCTGTCAAATCAAAGCGGGAATGTTTGTTAGGGTTTCTGCAATAAACGGGTTTTTTTTCAGGTTCGATTGTTTTTAAAATATGAATTTCTGTGTAGTGAGGCTAAACAGACTGAACCCACATTCACTTCCTGAAATTAGTAGTCTTCTGGTTTTCAAGCAGAGCAGTTTGTGCAGCTAAACTCAATGTGGAAGAATAAGGACAAAGACTGCTGTGCGTATTTGCGCACAGTCATTTGCGTGTTCCCGGTTGTTTTCAGGCCTGATCATTAATTACCAAAGTGATGGATTTGAAGTCTGGAAGTGTATTCTATTAAACATTAATGTCGCTTTATGAAACGGATTTACGCATGAACTAAACATTAAGGAGCGGGAAACAGACACACACGCATGAAGACTCCTTTGCTGCCTCACTCTTTCCTGAAGCAGGTGGCTTATTTTTATTCCAGTTTTATTTCTCTTTTCTTTTCTGTCTGGGTTGAATTTAAACCAATGTTTCGATTGGGCGTCATTTTATTCCCCTGTAATCCCACCCACAAAAAAAAAACGAAAAAAAAAAAAAACACGTCCCTAAATATTCCTTTGATGAGAAGCCCCTTCAGGGAGCCACTGGGCTTAACCTTTCTGATTGGCCCTTAAACTTCCCGCTCCATCTCCATCAGTTCGGCTTCTCTGTAGAATGAAACCCGCGTCTCATGTCGCTTTGCTGGGAAGACGCAGCTGCCACATGTTCCTGCATGCGGCTCAATCTGCGGGGTCATGCGGGCGCATACGGGCTTCTTCCTATTGACCCCTAATGCCAGAATCAAGGATCCGCTTTTCCAAATCATCAAACCGATACCTGCGCCACTACTTCCAGGTTGACCTATTCTTGAACAAGTCAGGATACAATGAAGGAAATCAATAAACCTTTGAACTGACCCTGTCAGTTTTTTGCCTTGTCATTGTCAACTTTTTTTGGAGAAAAAAAAAACTTAAATTGAATCATGCCAAGAGCACGTGACTTCATTAATACATACTGGTGCAAGTTGTTGAATGTAAAGTTAAACTAAACTGCAGCCTCTCTGTCCCCTCAGAAAGGTGAAAATGAAACGTTGCTTTAGCTGATATTTAATATTCTTCAGAGTGAAAGTGTGGGGTTTTTTTAAGTCGGGGAAACCTCGCGATAAAGTTGAAGTTTACTATCCACAGTGAAATGCGATCAGGCCGAGGTCGAGGGGCCAAACTTTTTAAGACTAATGTTTGTTTAGAGAAGTGAGCGCTGTCTATGGGACTCCCCGTTCTCCCAGAATGCCGCGCTAATGTCTTTACCAGGCCAGACTGGACCACCAGCGCGCAGCAGCTCTGCGCCGCGCGCTGCCTCTTGTGGCCACGCGGGAGTCCATCTGCGCAAGACGCATCTGCCCCGGTGATCCACGGGCTTAATGTAGAATAAAGTTGCTGAAGTGCGAATCTTTCAGTCTTTCTTTTTCTCCCAAAAAAGTGTTTCTACTCTTTGATAGTGTCTTCTGAAAAACAAAGTTCTGTGAACTTTGCTTTCAATGACACAAGTGCAGCAGAAAAGGAGAATAGCTTGATAATGAAGTGTAAAAATGAAAAGATTTTGCAGCACATGTCGTCTGCTCGCAGCGCAGCAGCGTGTTTTCTTACAGTTTGTAAAATTGAATTAGATCTGCTGCGGAATCTGACCTCTTCCAGGACCAGCACAAACTCCTCTTGTGTTTTCTCAGCTGCACATGTCATCAGCAGACATTGTGTCCGTGCCGTCCGTTTCTTTCTTACTTCAACCACCTCTCTCCTCTCAGCCACGCAGCCCCCGCCCTCCCCGTTCCAGGTTCAGTCCACAAACTCCAACCTCCGGCGTTGATCCAGGTGCACTCCAGGGAACAGCACAGAGCACGAGCACCAGGCACTGTGCATTTCAACCCCTTGATCGTTTAGCTTTTTCATGCACTTGCAGTGGCGGACTTAGCAGTTTGGGGGCCCTGGGCGAACGATAAGATGGGAACCTCTGCAGTGGACATATTAATCCTTTTTTTTTTTTTTTTTATTCTCAAGCTGGGTAAAACATCAGTAACTTATGTAATTTCTAAAATCTATTAGGTTTTACTAAACAAGGCAAAAGGCGATTCTTCTTCTTGTTTTTTTTTTCTTTGCTTTTTCCTTTTTTCACAGCTGGTTGATTACTGCCTGTTTTCTTTCAAACTCTTGAAAGAGTTTCTCTCTGCTAGCTAACTGGCTGTTGACAGAATATTCCATTGCTGCAGACTTTTGGGGGAGGAGGTGGTGGGAGGTGGTCCTAGGCCATTTATTTATTTGTTTATTTTTTATTATTACAGAGTGAAATCATGATGGCCATGAAAATCATTTTAGAAATGTTTGAAGTTTTCAGCTTGGGGCCACAATAGTGTTGGGGGCCCAAGGCTGTTGCCTACTTTTGCTTAATGGTAACTCCGCCCCTGTGCGGATGCTCTGTGAGATGTGCTTGCTCACATATAAAATGAATTGATTTATCCAGAGCAGCTTTATTGTGCTTGTACTGGAAGAACATTCAACTGTGTTCTGGAGTTGAGGTGCTTCCTGTGTCCTGATTTCTTGATGTGTGAAGGTCATTCTTCATCTTTTCAGTTCACAGCATCAAGATGTGACAGCAAAATAAATATGGATCTACTAGTATAGAAGATGGATGAAGGACTCGATCCTAAAAATCCAAAGTGCTCGATCCATTTCTTTAAACTTTTCATTTCTTTCAAGAAAAAAAAACAGCGGCTCTTGAGTCGCTCAAACTCTCACCCAGAGAACCCAGAAATGCTTTGTATATGTAAACTAAAAAAGTCTTTGATTTCCAATACGTTTCTTGGCTGGAGATGGAACAGTTTTCAGAGACAGATGGATGCTTTCTTTTTTTTGCACAAGGGGCAATGAATGAAAGTAGTGCAATTGAGCAGAATAAAGAACTATATGCTGCTCCTGAGCTATGAAACAAAGCTCACATGCAGGCAGCCTCTTCACAGGAGAGGCCCAGGGTAGTGCAGGGAGAGATGCATCAATGAATTAACAGGGAATTACATTTTTGCTCTTTGCTCTGAAAGTGTCCGGGAGGCACAAACTTTCCCAAAGTATCTGTGGCTTTTGTTCTTAAGGAAACACTTGAGGGTCTGAAGGCCAGAAACACTGCATGCAACCACATTTACACACAAACAGACACAACTTTATGCATGTTTTGCAAAAGGAGGACTGGTAATATTCCTCCACTATTAGTTTAAATACTGACTACCAGTTTTTGTGCAGTTTCATATGACAAAACATTAATCCTGGTGTTTCACCGGCCGACTCTCTGTTTGTGTGTTCTTCTTTGCAGTGAGGCAGCCTGCTAAAGTTCAATTAGAAATGATGCATCATAAATAGGGCGCATCATTATGGCTTATTTTATTGCGTTCGCTCGTGAGTAAAAGCGTGCCTCTGAGTGTGATTGCAAGAAAGTTCAGAGAAAGCCGAGCTTCAAAGGCGAGCCAAATGAAAAGGCCAAAAGATGATAAAGCCACTCTGAGGCCTCTTGCTGAGGAGAAATGTCACATGTAAAGAAGGGAAAGCAGAGCAAAGAAACAACAGTCTGCACAGTGAGAGGCTGATGCAGGGGCGGAGTAGCCTGAGATTGCACTCTAAGTAGAGGTAAAGGGGCATCTGATCATGTGTATGTGTATATGTGTGTCCCTGCGCATTTGGATGGGGGGAGGTTAATGATGTTCATAAGTAGCAGTCATTTCACAGGCCCAGAGGCGCGGCGGGATGATGGATTGGGAGCTGAAGGGGCGAGCAGATGGGTAAGTAGAGAAAGTGAGGTTAAGTGGCATTTAGATGTTGCAGATCTAAGTAGATCGAGAGTACGGGTGCATGCGTGCCAGAGGGTGAGTGACAGAGCAAAAGCAGCGTGAGGCAGCCAGACAGCCATAAACTAGTTTTCAAAGAGTGCCACCAACACATATAATAATACTTGCATTTCTGACAGATTTGCCTGCTTTAAAGTTAGAGTGGCGCTGGTGCTTCTGATTTGATTCAGCCTCCTTTCGAAATGTATTTTTACAGTGAGGAACACAATTGTTTTACTCATCTTTTGGAGGACATGAGTGACCCAGGGTCTGATTATGAAGCCATTCAATCTTTTAAAGTTCTCCGTTTGCTGCTGAGGAAGGGTAAGGGTAAATTTACGTCAACATTTTCATGTAAATACACTTTTAAATGTTTGTTTAATGACCAATTCTGACGACAATGGTGTTTTTAACATGTTCTTTAGGTATTTCTCTGATTGATCTCCACTCCGATGCATCCACTTGTAGACAAATAAATCCATGAATGTGGTTGTATTCATGGTTTGAGCTGGAATCTGGATCAAAACTACTTACTATTTTTGTTGCACCGGTAATGTTAGATTGGGGCTGGGAGAGAGTGTAAACAAAGAGATGATGGGAAATGAGGGTAGCCACACTCCTGCCCACAACTCAAAAGAAAATTTCTAATGAACTGCCGCTCTGCAGAAACTATGGCCTAAACTGCACAGGTTTTTTTGATTTGGCTAGAAACGTCATTAGCATGATAAAAAAAACTGTGAAGTTTCCTAATTTTCTAGGGAATAACTTGAACCCTTAAATCCACCTCTGCCCTTTTTGTGATGACTAGCTCACTGCACAAGGGCAGCAGATAATAAAATGAAAACACCATTGAATAATTTGAAAATAACAGAAAAGGGACTGAAAGTCTTGTACTGTATCGTTCCTCATCTCTGGAACCACAGTGGAGTATTTAACTCTGATTAGTACGTGATCCCTCTAAAAGCCTGCTCTGACCACTTATTGGCTCAGCCACTGAGAACGAGGCAGGCCACACAGTGAGGTGCCAACTAGCTTCCAGCAGGAGGAGGGAAGTGAGCTGTGTTCATGGCTGTTTTCTTTGCTCATACTGGGGGGCTGGCTGGCTGGCTGGGACTTACTGCCAGGGTGGCAGGCTTGTCACGGTCCTGTCAGTGTGCTGTCACACTCCATTGTGGCAGCGTGGAATTGATGTGGTGCAGCTACAGGAAGAGAAAGGAAACAGGAAGAGGAATAGGAACAGATGAGAGGTGGAAGGAGATGAGGAAGGGAACTCCAGTTCCACTGCAAGACTGAGTGTGAGCATGACAGGCTGAAAATAAGCGTGGTGCTCTGCAGACAAACATGAAGGTTTACAGCGAGGATTGTTCAGCATTCTAAATGGTAATTAAATGATGACATGAATCAGTTTAGCAAGGAAACAACCCCCCTTTTAATCAGGGGAAACCAGACCTCCTGCTCTTTTCCTTGACAAAGAAGAATCTGTGAGTACATATTAAAAAGCATCAAAATTCAAACCATTCAAAAACTGAACTCATCATGAAATAGTCGACTTTTCAAACTTCTCACACTCTGGAAAATCTGGGCACCTGGCAGGAATTCGATAGAGCCATAAATCTGTGTGATCCTGCTGCTCCACAAAGTTCCTGCTGTTTCCGACTTCCTAGATGGAGATAAAGTCTCTCTATCCACAAGAAGATCCCCCACCTGCTGCTCCAAGTTACTCCAAAACATTTTTGCAAACAAAACCTTGTCTTTACATTTTTGTATGATGTGTTTTGGCTTTTTGCTTCTCAAACCAACGCTCATACACACTGCTACAGTCTCCTTCCTGTTTTCTTTGTTCATCCTTAAATGTCATTCTGTGAGTTTTTTCTTTCTCTTGCTTCATTGAACTCTCAGTGATTTATGTTTTTATCCTGTTTTTTTTAGGTGTTTATCTTTGCACTGATTCCTTTTATTTTGATCAAATCAACGTCTTTATTTGCCCATTTTCTTTAGTTTTGCTGGGATGTCTCTGATTTCCCAGATCAGCTTCTGTTGCCTCCCTTCGATGGAGCAGCTCGCTGGGGCTGAGAAGGGTCATGCCTGGGTGAGAGATATCACTTCACACCTATCTCTTTCCTTTTTCACCCTTTCCCCTCTTCTCAACCCTCTGTTTGCCTTTGTGATTTTTTTTCTCTTCAGTCCAGTTTTCTTTTCTCCAGACATAACTCCTCGCTTTCCAGTTTTTTATTTTTATGGCTTTTTTCTTATGAAAGACAGTTGTTTTAAAAGTTTAAATCCATCTCTGACTCGAATAATAAATAATTAATTAATTTTTAATGGATGCAGATAAAAATAACTAGACTGAAAATGCTTTGCCTGACATTTCTTGAAGCGAGTGTCTCCGTGGAGCCAATAGAAGAATACATTAAGTAGAAATAGGTGCATAAGAAGGTATTAGAAGGGAGGGGAGGGATCGAATGCTGGAGAAGGACACTGCTGAAGGACACAAGAAACAGAAGACGAAATAAAGTGTAAAGAAGGAAAAGAGACATAATAGAGGAGAACCAAATGGGTAAAAAGATGGACAGGGCAGTGTGTGTTCTTGTGGGGGGCAACTTAAGGGATCATCTTCCCCCCGAAGCCCCTCCCTGGCCCCAGCCAGAAGCCTCAAGGGGTCCCTGGGTTCCTGAGGAAAAACATCTCGGCCCCCATCACCCCTGAACCCGGCGCTGGGCTGTTTACCTTGGCTTTGCCGCCTGACAGCTTTACTGATGTTACATACAGGCACACGGGGACCCAGAGTCGGGGAGGGAGTGAGAGCACAAGGACAGAGGAGGAAGAGGAGAATGAGACGGATGGAGAAAGAAGGAACAAGGATGTAGAGCCATGAGGATGGTAGGCGATGAAGCACAGGCAAGGGATAAAGTGATCATGAGGGAAGCAGAGGAGCAGGAGGTGTGAGGGAGTCTGGGTGTTGGTTTACCGCCATGGTATCACCAGCATCAGATCCTTTAGGGTGGATCTCCAGAGCTGCTTTGAGGGTAACTGAGTCCACAGCTGAGAAGAAACATCGTGTAAAAAGCCTACAACAAAAAGCACTCATTTTCATCAGGTCCATTACTGTGATCCAAAACTCTGTTTTGAGGAGGCTTTCTCAGAAAAACGTGAAGAGGAGACTCCATATTTTGACAGGGGGGTTGTTTACTTAAGGATTGCCCCCTTTCATTCAGACAAATGACGTTGAAAAAAAGGCTCCAGTCTTTAACCGACCGCTTAACCAGCATTAACCAACCGATATTTCACTTTGCAAACAAAGAAACACACTTTTCTTATTTTGTTAAGAGGATTTGAAAATCGAGGACAAGGATTACAAAATTCAAGTCAATCTGGTAGAAAAAAATGTGCTGATGGCTCTTCTTTTTTCTTTTTTAAAAGCATTAATTACTAGAGAGCTGCATGTTTTCAACACAAATTTGAATCTGCATCAAACTTCCCCTCATGCCTGACAGTTTGTCTATTTGTAGGCGTCTCTTTGTCCATTTTTGAGCCACGGTGCTGGGCTTGGCTCGACCACAGGGGTTTCTATGATGGGGTGGGAGGTCTGTGTTTTGTAGCTCAGAGCTCCAAAGTCTTGTTTGTCTGTCCTGAGCAGCTGGACAAGCTGTAATAATACAAACAGGCCTTTGAACAGGCTGCTGTGTTGTGAGGATCTGGGTTCGGTTACATCCCACACACTTTAGAGACACACACTCATGACTGGCAACAACACAGACAAATAAATTGATGCCAAAAACACATGTTCCCAATCTCACGAGCAGAGATTTGTGTGCAGGCTGGATGCACACATGCATGAGAACATGATCAGCAGTCCACTGCTTATTGCTAAACACAACTAACTAAACTCCCACTGATAGCTGCCTGTCCGACATGATTGATCATCCTAAAGCCGCCCATCACTTCAGCTGACGGCCTGTTTGCCTGTCTCCCCTGCATGTTTGTTTGTTAGTTTGTTTGTGTGGACATATGAGCGGCTTGCTTGTTGTTTGTTTAGGGCGGATCATTTGTCACAATAAATCATTAGGGAGGGACACACATGCACTTTTGAGCAGTGTGGATAGCTTTTCCAGTCTTTCTCAAACCCATTTAGGCTTAGACAAACACTTCAACCCCACTGAGCCGTCACCATCACACGTTGGAGGGAGCAGATCCCTAAGAGAGAGTGAGAAAGGGGGGCAGAGTTGAGTTCTTCTGACTGCACTGCATTGACAGATGACTTCCCCTGTCATTATGCAATGGAGTTCTTGGGTTTGCTGACGGAGCCTCTGTGCTCACTCCAGTATACGAGTGGACGGGGAATTGGGCTGTGGCCTGGTCACGGCCTGGTCAGCTCTCTGGGGATTGAGATCACATTTAGGGCAGGATGAGGCAAGAAGAGGACCTGAGGGTGTCCGTTCACACAACCCAAAAATTTGATACACACTGGACTGTATAACAGCTCGACATGTTCAAGGATTAGTAACTCTTGTCTCTTGCCAACCAATAACAGAGCAATAAATACAAACAAAAACTAATAAACTAAAATGCAATAAAAATACAATATGCTAATATATATATATATATATATATGTAAACAGCGAGCAGCTCTCTTTTGACCCACCCTCACTCTCCCCTTCTATCCCGCCACCCTGTTTAGAGCTGCTTGTGACAAATTCATTAAAAAGGGCTTTTTTCAAAATGGCGGCTTTTCTGTTGGTTTTATCTCCATAGAAACAAGTTTATTTTTTAGTCATTTGGGGACGACGAACAGGTCTATGTCATTTTTAGAAGAATTTGCAAAAGTAGTCTTTTGGATTTCCTTGGCAACCATGGTCTTTTATTAACCACGCCTTTATTCTTAATGTGCTCATAACAAATGTTATGTCATTTTGTTCAAGTTGAACCAAGTCTTAATGTTTTAAATTTTCCCAATATTCTGACAAAAACAGTGCTAGCAACAGGGGAATGCTACTTTTGTAAGCCTGTCATGCTAACACTGTTCAAAATGTACAAACTTTCAGGCCAAATCAGAATTCTTCCCCAATGCCTGAGGCTTTACCCTATCCCTACCTTTAGCCCTCCAAACCTTAGAGTTACGAAAAAATAGTGTATTCAACTTCGGACGTTACTACCACTTAATGTCGTCATCAAAAGTCATGGGAAAATACATAACAACATTGGTTTTATAACGATAAAAGTCATTGCTAAAACAAAAAGACATACTTTACATTTAAATGTAAACCTCTGTGCTTCAGAGCACACCCATGTGAAGAAATCCCTTTTTCCTAAAAACTAACAGTTTTTCCAAAGTAGCTTCCAAATGAGGTTATTGACTGAAGCCTCTATGAGTTCAAATTTGTTCTTAGTGATTTTTTTCTTAGAAAATACAAGATGGCGGAGTCTTTCTGAGGTCAAAGTAAGCAAAACATTGGTTGTGGTTGTAGACTTACCTGGTGGTGGTGGTGTGGGTGGTGTGTGTGAAGTTTTGTGATGATTACTCAAACAAAAGTTTTTTTTATCCAGCATTGTGCAAAAATGAGAAATATTCAAATTTTAGTTTGGCTATAAAATGCCTGCCAAGCCGTACATCCGGTAGCCGTCCCATAATAGTTTCAAAACCTTCTTTGGATATCCCCTGACAAATGTATTTCTTGTTTTATAGCTGGAGTTTGACTTCTTTATTGACAGTCTCTTCCACTGTGATGTCACTGTGTTTTTTCCCCCTTTTTATTTATTTATTTGGGGGGGGGATCCATTGATGTTGCCAAAGAATAATTTTCTACAGGTACTAGGTGTGTGCAAATTTTGTGAGTTCTTGAGTTTGTGGCAGGGCATCATTTTTGCTCCAAGGAGGAGGAGAGAGAGGAATTGCCAAAAAAAAACAAAAGAAAAACGGGTCCTCGCAGTCCAGGACACAATGGCATGGGATGAAATGTTGATCCAGATTGGGTTATTTTTCAGGAGAACATGAGGAAGGAAATGCAGAATAAATCTGACAAATGGAAGACAAAAAACTAAAACTGTAATCTGATAACAGCTCAATTCTCAGATATTTCTAACTTTCCAAAAACATAAAATAAAAAAAACAGACAGTTTTTTTTGTTCAGTTTTAGAACAATCTCTCTAATGCAAAGGTGAAACTGTTATCTCCAACCAAAAGGGCAATGAGGCCTTGATCTGCCTGGATTATCCAGTCTTAGGTTAAATAGAGTTTAACATCTGGCCCAAAAACCAGCAAAGATAGTGTTTCAGGTATCAAGATAGGAGCACAAGAAACTGAGACAAACAGAAGGACAGAAGCTCATCCTAATCAGATATTTGTATTCTGTTGCCTTTGCCTGTTTGCACAGAAGTAAAAACAAAACCTGCAACATGTTTTTGAAAAAGGGAGTTCTCAGAAAGCATTTAGCAGGTGTAGCTCTTTTAGGTACCACAACATGCAAGTCTGAAATGAAAACAAATGAGCAGGCTGGTGGAACGACCCCAAAAATCTACTAATTAAAGGACACTACAAAAAAAGGACAGGATCTGTGTTTGGAGAAGGGGTTTGCTTTACCACAAAGCCGAAGACTTTTTATCAGTAGAACACAACATTTGTGTGACCACTGCTTGTTAATTCAAAAAGGTTGGTTTGGAAGTGAATTTAAAAATGGTCATAGTTAGGCTATGATATTTTGGCTATTTATTGCTAAAATGTAACAAAGTAGTCATCATCAAAAATGCATTAAACAAAAATCTGATTCAGAAATCGTAGTAGAACTATTTTTATCTTAAAGCTAGGTGCTTTCTTTTGAAAGCTGCTTCCAGTGGTCATTGAAGGAACTGCAACATTTGGTGCTTCTAGGTCTGATCAAATTCTGAAGGACTGGCGGGGACTCGGCTTAAACACTGTTTGGATGGAACAGTGGGTTACAGCCTTTGAGCTGCATTTCTTCCTGTCATTTTAGCATGCTGTGTGTGAGAAATGTCCTTAAATGAAGTCTGGCATTTGCAAGATCTTTCTTTCCTTTCTTTTAATCATATTTCAGTTCTCTGACAGCTAAAGTTTGAAGCAGGACTGGAGCTGATCCATTATGACCAACACCCAGATTCATCCTTTAGAAAAATATTAGTTTTTATGGGTTTTTTGTGACCATTATGGTACATGAATTATTTCTAGTTTTTAACACATTAAATAAATAAATGACCGTGTTTTTTTTGGTTTGTTTTTTTTACTGTATCTTTCACTTTTAACAGCATTACATATAAGTTATTTTTTTAAATAAGATACGCTCAAATCATCTCAAGTAAGAATATTTCTCGCCGCAGCACATTTATTCTGTCTCTCAGCAGTCCTGGACTACAAGGACCAGCTTGTTTTCACCGTTCTTCTTTCTTACGGCGTCTTCGAAAGCAAATGTGACCCCTGCCACATTCTCAAAATTGTTTGTGTGATCTTCATTACATTTCTCAAACGCCACCAGGTTAAGTCTACAACCACAACCGGAGTTTTGTTGGCCTTTAAACTTGTAAATGAGGCAGCCATCTTGAATTTTCCATAAAAATACCTTAACTATCAATAACAAATCTAAACTTCTAGAGATTTCAATCTATGGCCTCCTAACCCCTTAAACATCATTGGGAAGCTACTTGGGAAAAAATGTTGGTAGGCTATAAAGTTTGTGGATTTTATTTATACAGCCCAAAATCACAACCATAGCCGTCTCAATGGGCTTCACACCGGTATTTGTGGAAAGAGCATCAAGTCAATCATTAAAATATAAACAATAGCTGGTTGCTAAACTAACTAAACAGACAAAGCTAAACTGGCATCCCTGCCCTTACACCCTCCTTCTTGGTGAGGAAAAACTCATAAAAAACCAGGTTAGGCCTTATAGGTTAGCAGGAGGATTTTGAACTTGATTCTAGATTGAACTGGGAGCCAGTGAAGTGTAGCTAACACAGGAGTAATGTGTTCTCTTCTGCTGCTAACAATCTAGCTGCTGCATTTTGAACAAGCTGAAGACTTTTTAAAGAACTTTTAGGACACGCTGCTAACAAAGAGTTACAGTAATCCAGCCTAGACGTAACAAATGCATGGATGAGTTTTTCAGCATCGCTTCTAGATAATATGTTTCTGATCCTAGAAATATTGCTTAGGTGAAAAAAATGCAGTTTTACAAGTCTGTGATATGTGAGCCTTAAACCTGGGGGTCAAATAAAACCCCCAGGTTTCTAACTGTGGGATTGGAGGCTAAATTTACACCATCCAGGGAGACCATCTGATCCGATTGAGCATCTCTCTGGTATTTAGGACCTTGTTTAATGACCTTGGTTATTTCTGGGTTTATGAGGAGGTCATTAATTGTCATCCAAATCTTGATGTCACTAATGCAGGCATTAAGTTTCTCTATGTGGTCATTCTGGTCAGGTTTAATTGATAAATACAACAGTGTATCATCTGCATAACAGTGAAAAATAATGCTGTGTTTCCTGATTATGTTTCCTAAGGGCAGCATGTAAAGCATAAACAGGATAGGTCCTAGAACTGAGCCCTGTGGGACTCTGTAGCTAACTCAAGTGCAATGAGAGGACTGTCCATTTACATGAACAAACTGGAACCGATTAATAGGATTCAAACCACTGGAAGGGAGATCCTCTGATCCCTTTGTCATGCTCTAGTCTCTGGAGTATGATGATGTGGTCTATAGTGTCAAAGGCTGCACTGAGATCCAACAGAACTAGAATAGACACTAGTCTTTTTCGGAGTCCAGTAACAAGTCATTAGTGACTCTAACTAGTGCAGTTTCAGTGCTATGATGAGGTCTGAACCCTGACTGAAAATCTTCAAAGAGGCTATTGTCCTGTAGGTGGCAGTATAGCTGTTTAACTACAACTCTTTCAAGGATTTTTGACATTAAGAGGAGATTTGATATTGGTCTATAGTTGGCCAGAAAGCCAGGATCTAAACTGGGCTTTTTCAGAAGAGGTTTAACAACTGCATATTTAAAAGACTGTGGCACATAACCTGTTTCTAAAGATGTATTTATATTAGTTAAAATGGATTCATTAATTAGGGGGAAGGTTTCTTTAAAAAGCTTAGTGAGGATTGGGTCTAAGGGACAAGTTGAGCTTCTGGAGGATGTAAAAGCCAATGTTAATTCTGCTAGATCTACAGCAGTGAAGCAGTCTAATGTTACAGAGGTTTCTATGAATGCCTTCGTTTTTACAGTTTCAGTCTGCTCTGGGCTGATAGGATGAGTACTTTGTTCAACTTATGTCGAATATTTAAGATTTTACTATCAAAAATGTAAGGAAATCTTTGTCTCACAAGCTTAGGTTTCAAAAGGAGCAACAACATCAAGTGTTCTCCTGAGGGCCTGCATGGCATCATTAACAAACAGATCGTAATTACTGGGACTGAAACTATGGGAGCTGCTCTCAGAGTAAGTGCTCAGCATGTGACTAAGTAATGGTTGAACTGTGAGTTTATACTCAGTGGAGCGGTCTAGCTACGGTAGGTAACTCACACTGGCTGCGGATTGCTTGTGGTCCTGCTGCAGACAGGCTCTGCCGCCAACCTCGCAGACCTCTGAACTCATGTAAGTTCACGCGAGAACCCGCCATTTAAATATGATCTCAGCTTATCTTACTGATGTGTTTTGTGCACACAAATTAAACGTTTAAGTTAACACTGTCTAAATAAAAAAAAAAATCAAAATTAAGGAAAAATGTTTTCTCATGGCCTGTTTTTTGTTTGAAAGCTGAATATTGTCGTATCAAATTTTACTCGTAAACACTGTGAGTAATTGTGATCAATCACTGCTAGGGCTGTCAAATTAGTGTTTTAATCATGATTAATTAAAGTTAACAGACATTTTAACTGTTATTTTTTTTATCGCATTAATCTCTTGATTCCGTGATGTCCATTTATGTCTAAATGCAAACCTGGAAGAACATTACCCCGCTCATATTATGGTCATTTAAAAAAAAAGAAATATTTAATCAATTATCACAACTTTACTCCTGTTTTATTTTGAAGTTTAAATTGTTTTTCACAAAAAGCGGACTATTTAAAAGTGGTGCGTCGTGTTGTCATGGTTACAGCTTCATCGCGGCGCACACACATCTGGACTGTCTATTTCCTCTTTCAAATGTTTTCTTCTCTCTTTCTCTTCTGCTGCATCTCAGTATTCAAAATGATCAAATTCACCAAACAGGCTAAAGGAAACTATAAAATCACGCTTGTCAGTTTTTTTGTCTTGCTGTTGTGATAAACTGCGAGATAAAGTGTGTCGATATGTAGCCTACTATGATCTTAATAAGAAGTTCGAGTCAATATTTTTCGGATTGCTCAGAAAGGGTTTCCTGATGTTTTTTTTTTTTAGAGCAGTCTGGACCTTATGTCTATTCTTTTTTAATTGTTCGATTTTGAAAGCAACATCCGTCTTAGTGGTGTAAAAGTCTAGTTGGAAGTCTGTTATATGAAAAAAAAAAACTTCATGAGACCACTTTTTAGTTTTATTTTGATACTGCGCCACAATCTCACTATTTTATATGAAAATACCTCAAAATGAGGCTTTCCCTGGCAATTATTACGTTAAAGATATTTGCGATTAAATTCGATTAATTATGTTAAGTAAGTACAAGGCACGGTTAATTAAACGCACAAAAACATTAATCGCATGACAGCATTAATTACAACACAGAAATGTGATCAATGTGATAAATTTTGACAGCACTACTAAAAACGTACTCTTGCTGATTCTTCTAAAATGTACATGAATCTGTTCATCACTTTCAGGGGACCAAAAAGTAAAATGGTTGCCATGAAGATAAACCAACAGAAAAGCAGCTATTTAAATAAAAATAGTTTTTTTTTTCTTATAAATTTGACACTATTTTTAAAAAATGGCTGTCATGTGCTGCTCTGAGCAGGATGGCCGGGGAAGAGGGGAAGAGTGTGTGGCGTGTAGCCGCCCCTCAACCAGTGAGGGCAGGCCTAAAGGTAGCAGCTAAGGCCAGGCAACGCCACTTGGGGCTTTAGTTGAAGTTTAATTTATTAAAAAAAAAGTTTCATTTAAAAAAAAAGACAAACTTGAGATTCCCTTCTGAGATTTTTTTATTGTTATGATTTTAGTGGACTTTGTCATGCTTTAATCCTTTTCTCCTCTCAGTGCTGCAGTTGTAAAAAAAATGGAATGTAAAAAAAACAACAAAAACACACGCTCTGAAGCCAAATAAATTTACACGTTTAAATCTGTGTATAATTGCACAAAGGAAAAGAGCTTTAAACTTATTCCAGTAATAAACAAAACTCAATGTGAACTAAACTTTTATTTTCATAGAATTTCAAATGTGTTCATTCAGGAGTCATGGTTGAGCTCTGGATTAAGTTTACTATCAGCAGGTGTTAAAAAAACAAAATAAATCATTAGTTAAAGAGATAACGCACATGATTCATTTTTTAAAAATTAATTTAAAAACAGATTAATTACACTTCATGAAGCAATCAATCAATTTTTAGTACTTTATTCTTGTTACTTTTTTCATTTTTGATCACTTTTTTACAAAAGGTGGACTATTTGATATGTAATGCGGCCCTGTGTCACGGAAACACGTCAATGCAACACAGTGACCTTGAATTGCAGCGGCAAAAGAAAGCAATATATGTGCTAATTTTCAAAAAATAACAAAGAAAATGTACTAAAAATCAATTGAAAATGTATTTCTTGTTATAAGCGGGGTAGTTGCCGGCAAAGTGTGCTTTTTCAGAAATTGATGGAAGCCTGAACTAGCAGAACCTGTTGCTTTGCGAGTGTGATTACTTTGTATTAATATATTTAAACGCAATAATTTTTTTAACAATCACGCGAATTAACATTGACAGCCCTAGTATATATATATTATCTAGAAATCCCGATTCATTTCAAAATGTTATTTTTTTTTATCTTCAAAGCCAGAGATCCGTTTCACAGGGATGAGAATTGTGGTTTGAGGTTTTTTTTTCCACACATTAACATTTACTCCAAAAGATCATTCTTGAGCACAGTTTTTTTATCCCATTTCTGTTCAGTTCTATGATTTAGTCTCTGCTTTAACCACCAGCTGCCTGTTGGAACCAAAGCTAGTTATGGGTGGAAAACAACCCAGAATAGAAACTCAGCAACTAAAAGAGAAAGAGGGAAAGCAGCGATGAAGGAAAATTCAAAGGACAGAAAGGAAGAAGCTGTGAAAACAAAAGCATGTCTCATTCCTGTCCTCCCAGCACCCGTCTGACCCTCTGCCCTCAGCTTTTTGGGCCAACATGAAAACTCTTCTGCTTTGTCATGTTCTTTTATTACAAAAGTGTGCATGAAAAGCTTTTACGAGTGTTTTTGGTTTGAGGTGTGTCACCTATTAAAAAGTCCAAGTTTTACACAATAAAATTCAGCAAACTGTGAATCCTCTGCAAGACTTTTCCAACTCACACCAAAAACACACACCTGAGTATTTATTTGTACTATGATTTTTTGTGTTTCCCAATTTCAAAATGACACATTTCTCATCTGTAACATAAACAATTCAAACA
>BSAI01000138.1:21742615-21758301 GCA_036245035.1 Adrianichthys oophorus
CCCGTGCATGCGTGGGTTTTCTCCGGGTACTCCGGCTTCCTCCCACCGTCCAAAAACATGCTTCATAGGTTAATTGGTCACTGTAAATTGTCCCTAGGTGTGAATGTGAGTGTGCATGGTTGTGTGTTTGTGGCCCCTGCGACAGACTGGCGACCAGTCCAGGGGTATCCCCTGCCTTCGCCCATGAGTAGCCGGGTTAGGCTCCGGCAACCCCGGAAGGGATAAAGCGGATTGGAAAATGAATGAATGAATTTTTATATTACCAAACAATATTCATTCATTCATTCATTCATTTTCTATATCGTTTTGTCCCTTTCGGAGTCACAGGCTGCTGGAGCCTAACCCAGCCACTCATGGGCAAAGGCAGGGGGCACCCCTGGACAAGTCGCCAGTCTGTCGCAGGGGCCACAATCACACCCATGCACACTCAAATCCACACTTGTATCACTGAGCATTCTTATGCTGATCTGATCTTCAGTTCACCTGACCCTGCTTCGTCTTCGCCTGCTACTCTGATTGTTTGCTGCCTGTCCTGACCCTCGTCTAGATCCTGACCACTCTTATTGTTCTTTGATGTCCTTATGCCCGTGTTTGACCTCTGCCTGCCTGACCCCTGATTTAGCTTCATGGACTTTTAGCTGTGCTTCTATCCTGTTCTCCTGTCTGTGCCATTAAAACCTGCTGCAGTTGGATTCAGCCGCCTGCCCTTTTCTGACCTACACTCAGTCCTGTTCTCAGATACATTTAATGTGGAAAACATAAATTAATTAACTGAGTGCCTTAAAGCTTTAAACCTTCAAAACTTCCTTAAGCTGTCACTGCAAAAAGTTAATCTCACTATCTTATAAAAAGTCTTTGTTTACTTTCATTTTTTATACCTCAGATGATTCTAAATCAACAAACCACTGGGTTGAGGTGTACTAAGTAAAACGCATATGCGTGATGCAGACACGGATGTTCCTTATCTTGGCCATTTCTGGTGCTGCTGACCACCCCTGCGGTTTGCAGTGTTTGTCGAGTTTATGATCGCCATGTCAGATGCTTTAATAAAGCATGCTTTTTCCATTGGAACACAAGAGTTCCTCCTCCAAGGACAAGAAAAAGATCCATAAACTGTTGTAGAAACTGAAGCAAAAGTGATTTTCTTTGGCTCAAGCCTTTGTGTTCTTCAGGTCACTGCAAAAACATTAAATCTCATCAAGTATTTTTGTCTAGTTTCCGTGTTAAATCTTAATCTTATTACACTAGATATAAGACATAACTGAAACAAACTTTTTATTAAGATGTGAAGACTTGTTTTAAGTCAATACATTTGGAAGAAATTGTGTTGAGTCTTTTGATCAAAAACACTTTTGTTTGATTTAAGGAAACTTAAAACATAGTACAAACACGAGTAACAACAGCAGGACAGAAATTTAAGACAAAACACAAGTTAAAAGTGTTATTCTAGTCTTACTCTAACATAATCATGGTCTAGAAATAAGGACAGTTTGACTGTTCTAGTGTTTAAAATAAGATGTATTTGGGGGAAAGTGTTTATTATGTCTACTTTAGAGATACGAAACGTTTTGCAGAACAGGCTTACTTTTAGAATAATTACCAGGACAATGTATCTAAACGTTAATTTCAAAGGTAATTTCAAAATTTTATTTTGACTTAAAAGAGCAGGACATCACATCAGCATATTTTTTTCCATATTTAACAAAGTGAAAACATCTTGTTTTTTTTAACTTTCATTGACATTTTTTTCAGGTCAGCTGCAGGCAGTGTTAACAGCAGAAGAATAAGTGCATTCAAAATGCACATCCTTTTGTAAATTTGTGGTTTTAAGTGGTGATGGAGATTTCGAAGATGTAATCGGATTGAATGTGAGTGGGGAGACAGGCAGCAGCAGTGATCAGGCTTACTATCAGGAGCAGCACATCTGCAAAAGCCATCAGCGGCGGTGCATGTGTGCGGCGTGACGCTGTGTTTTCTCTGCTGGGCCCGGTGGTCCTGCGTGGCAAAACTGGGATCAGGTTTCGTCAGCGTGCGGTGGGGGGCCGTCTCCAGTTGACGCGTGATGATTTAGTCAGGTGTGAGCGTGCACTTTCCAATTTGGGGGGAAATAAATTAAAAGTGATTTTTTATGAGACCTCTGTCCCGGGCTGTCTCAGGACTCTCCCTCCCTCCCACTGCGCACTGACAGCTCAGCTGATGTGTTTATAAAGCGGGCTGCAGTGGCCCATAAACTCATACACACACACACATGGAGACCACAGGCATCCAGACCTGAGTGTTGGAACCATCGAAAGTCCCGTGTATACACACAGAACACAACACCTTTGATTTTTGTCAACAAGTAAATAAAACAGAAAGTGCGGCATGTCAGCCGCAACTGTGAGATCTTGGTGGGACCATGATGTGATGATGTGATGATGTGGGACCATGATTTTCCAACAAGAGACAGGAGGTTCGCTGGGAACAAGAAACAGGAAACACAAATCTCAGCTAACCTCTGACCTTAGTTTGATTCCCCTGATTCTGTGTCCGCATGTGTGTCTGAATACCTCAGACGATACAGCCGTCTGCTTATCTTCTTTTCCTAGTTTATTTTCCTATTACACAGAATGAATTATTTTCTGAACGTCTGAGAGCCTGTTAGGCTGAAGTAACGGATTCACCAGAGCTTATAATAAAGGTAATCAAAAAATGGAACTAAAACTATGCAATAAATTCAAAACATTCGCGTCAAATTATTTCACATTGGCCCACACGATGTTTTGCCCTTACATGCAAAAGAATTGCTCTTTGAATGTGACACTGGGCCACATCATGGGTTTCCTAGTTTACTGACCCGATTAGACTCTTCAAACACACTCCTCAAAGTGATCATTTTATTTCTATAAAGACTGAGTCTGACAAATTTGAGGCACTTTGGTTTTAGCTCTTTTTCACGTCATTCTTAAAAACAAACTCCAGAAAGCTCATTCTGAGCACACAAGTGAAATAAAGTTAAATCAGAGCCAGCTGCATCAAGTTAAATGTCAAATTAAAGGGTATTAGTCCCGACGGTTGAGTGCACAGCATGATGAACTCTGCACAAACGTTTTGAAGGTTCATTGCAAAACGGCTTTCAAACTGACCCAGGTAATTATTGCAATTGCGCTGTTTTTTTAAGCATTAAATTAAAAACATTTTTATTTTAGGTAAAAAAAAAATTTCTAGATATATGACAATCACTTTAATTATTAGATTGTGTGTGTACTGCATGGATAAGTGCAAATTTGTCTTTTTATGATGATGAGTAATTCTACTGTTAAAAGGATAAATTTATTTCATTATTTTTCCTATCAATGTATTAATTCATATATCAAATAGTTATGATATATGCAAGTATTTTAATTTTATTGCCTCTGTTTTCCTTGATTTGGAAATTGCTTGAAAAAAACAAATTTAAACTGAATCTTCTAAATAGATGAACACTGTAATTGCATCTTAAACGCCATTGAAAATAACAGTTCAACATGAAGAAATCCATTTTGGCTTACAGATGGACACAGGAGCAGGAAAATGTGTAGATTTGGTACTAGACAGTTGTTTCTTTGCATCAAATCCTCCTCAGTACTTGAGATTTTTACAAGAGGACTTTGAACAGGATGTCAGAGCAGTCAGAGGAGTAGCTCTGCATTTGCCTAACCTGTGCGTAGGAGCACTGCAGATGAACAAAGGCGATTGGGAACTTTTTACTGATGGGGTCAAAGTCAGCTTCCTTTACGAGTTGTTACTACATGAATGCGAACACTGAGAGGTGGAGGCAGGCGGGCGGGTGAAGAAGGGAGAAAGCAAGGACTGAGGGAAAGGAAGTGAAGGGTGTAGTTTTTCTCAGCTACGGTGCTTCTGAGTGAGGTGAGAGGTGGGGCCCAGAGGGCACTGGCTGGGTGGCCAGCATGTTCACCAAGCTGTGTGTGTTTATGTTTCTTCAAATGGCTGGGAGTGCACACCAAAATTATGTATGGAGAAAAGGAGTTTTGTGTGCAGAACAATGGAAAGTCTGTGATGTTTCTGTGGAAGCAATTTGATTTATCTTTCTTCTTTTTGATTTCTTAAAGACGACTCTCCGTAAGAGTTCTATTTCTGCGTCATTGTTTTTCCACACAAAGCTCATACTCCGAGGTTTCGCTCTTTCTGTTCTTTGGAATGAGATGTGCGCCAAAGCAACAATCGAGTGGCTGCATTGGCCCTAAAACAACAGTCTGCATTAAAACCAACCTAATTAATTCCTCATGTCCATAAAATATTCAGAGCCTTAATAAAAACTGGCACTAGGCAATGAAAGCAGAAGTGGTTCTCCTCATATGCAGTCTTACAAAGGAAAACATTGCAGATACTAAAAGAGTAGCCGCAGAAACCAAAGGGCAGAAGGTCACATTTTGGACTAAATGGTCTTTTTTCTGAGATCGAAACAGAATTTCTGCAGAAAAAAAATCTGGACCTTTCATTCTGTCACAGCTAGCATCAGGGATTTTCAACAGCAAACATGAGCACTCTATAAGGATGTGTGTTTGCCCTCAAAGGAGCTGGTAATGCTGGTCAGTGAAACCAAAGACTCCTGGGATGCCATAAGCTGATTTACTCCATGTTAAGAATTATGATACTTCAACTTCCTGGTATGACTTCTAAGATTTTTTACTAGCAAAGAACCTAAAATCATGTTGACATATATTTGTTATCAACAAAAGAAAAAAAATTGTATAAATGATGCTGGATTCACACCAGGCTCAAAAAAAGGCATGTTTAAGTGACCACTTCCAATGAAAACTTTATATAAAGGCGCACACACGTGCTTTTACGTGTAGCCACGCAAGTTTTTAAAATCTGTTTGAACTCTACGTTCAAGACGCATAGCCAAAGAACGCAAACTGAATGTTAAACCAGTTCAACCAATCAGGGACTCGACTTTGGTAGTGATGACTGGCTGGCGTCCTTTTCGAAACATGGAAGTGCCAACTGTTGGCATAAAGGAAAAGTTAATAAATGCGGTTTGCGCCCGGCCGTAATTCTATAACACCAAGTCTTTCTTACATCAGAATAGACCTATGAGAGAAAGCCTGGAGCAAGATTCCCCAGGTTTTCACCGCTCCCTCATTTCACACTGAAAATCTTTCACACCGAGCCTCTTTCAACTGTTAGCATATGTATAGAAGCCAGTAGCGACAGTCCAGTGTGAACACCGTAGGCTAAAAGCGCTTTTAAAAACTCGAATTTTCAGTGTTATTGAACGCACCATACAGCCCCAGTGTGTACGTAGCATTATACGTGCAATTAATGATGTTGTAATTAGACAACATCCTGAACAGGGGCGGAGCTGCAGGGGGGCAACGGAGGGCACCCCCTCAGCAAAAAGCTTTGACCTCCACTTGCTCCTCAATTTTTGAGCAAAAATTAGTATAATTATTGACAATGGTTAGGTAATCATCAATTGAGTGTGCACTATCTAGCAGTATGCAAAAATATTCATAGTTTTAAAAAATATTCAATGTTACCGACTTCCTTTATCTCTATAGAGATATATAAATATGAATGAAAAAGCAGCAGTTTAATGCTTTTTAGTCCCGCTTGTTGAATGTCATCAATGTGTGAAAATTTCAAATATTTTTAAACGTAAAAGTACGATATGAGAAAACATGTTTGTGCAAACCAGCAATACGTGTTATGATCAGATGATCAAAAAGGTTCAAGTTCTGTGAGGTTTTTTCTCTTTGTGTGTTTTCTCTGCTGCAGTTTCTGCATGACCAGCAGACGTGCACTGAGGTCCACAAAGCTTTCATGTTTTTCCAGTTTTATTTTTGAAACAAAACACTGACTTCTGGACAAGAACCAGAGGTTTTGTGCTTATTGTTTTTGGTAGAACAGCAACGGTGAAAGAGAACTGTATAGATTTCCATATGCTCACTTTGCACAGCTTTCTGCAAACTCCCTCAGGAGGCTGTGGTTGTGCTGAAACAGACCGGCCATTGGCTTCAGTAAGGACTGCTGGCTCGCGCACTGGTAGGTCAGTTTGCTCGATAGAAGTATTTTAAGACTGCTTATGAATGTGATAAAAGAGCTCTCCTGATACCTGTAGACCTGTGCAGGTGACATAATCATCTGTAGGATTCTAAACAGTGGAAATAAAACCTGAAGGATGGAATTTTGTTTGGACATTTCATTGTGTGTTTTATATTCAGTCTGGAACAGTGTTGCATATTTGCAAAGGCTATACATACAAACATGAAAAAATGTTGTATTAAGATCTTCTAGCTCTATAGTTCCTTTGGTCTTTAGTTCAGTAAATTAGATCCGGAATGTATTTTTGCCCTTTGCCAATGCAAATTTTTGACTTTTGTTGGTTCAACCCACCTCTATAACTTTCTCAAAAACAATCACTCGGGCAGGACAAGTTCAGTCCGCTCATTGGTCCACCCATGTGCCAATCAAACAAACAAGCAGTATGATGCTTAAAGTTTAATAAAATCAAAGTACTTGAAAAACTCACCCAAACCCCCCGTAACTACTGTCATGACTAGACTATGTACCAATTAAGAATACAAAAAACAATTAAAACCAGACTGTACATTATTTTGTTTTTTGGTATTTAACTTTAGCTTTTTAACTTTGGAGTCAATAGGAAATTGCTCAATTTTACAATCTGCCTCTAGTGGACATCAGAGAAACTGCAACATGTGGTGCTTCCTGGTTGGCTTTAATTCTGAGGAGAAAATGAGGATGAAACAGCAGAAGTTCATTAGTTCATAATAATAAAAAGTTTATGAACAACCATTAATATGAATTAATCTAGTAATAGTTTTAATTAAAATCTTTTAGGGAAATATTTTTTGCCACTATTCTGCTTTGGACCATGATTAGAAATGATCAGCCTTTTAACCTGTTTTTATACATAAAAGAAGTAAATTCTTTTATAATAAATCAATTCATAAACATTTGATCTAAACTGATTTTCTTTCTCATTTCCATTTTCCTTTTTAACTGTGTTATTGTGGCAGAGATGTAACATGTGGTTCCTCACTCCTCAGAGGCTGCAGGAGTTTCACCTGTTGCAGATTTCATGAAGGCACTTTTAAATAAATGTCGCCTAAAACACATTGCTTTGGTAGTGAGAGAAAGATGTAAACATTTTGGCATAAATGCATGGAGATTTTTTGAAGGGCTGCCACAGAGTTGTGTTGGGGTAATTGATCTTCACACCTCATTGAGGACTCCATCAACAAAGCTGATATAATGCTGGATTTGTGGTTGACAATCAGTAGGAATGTTCTACTCAAGCTAGTCCATCTGAACTGCGCTTTAGTGTGTTTAACTCCTAAAGTGAAATGGCTGGACTTGTGTGACTGCTGCATTCTGCCCTTTAGAATAGGAAATTCACTAAAAAGGTGGAGGTATGCAATCTGTGTGCAGAAACAACTAAGTAAATACAAACGCTTAATTGTTTTTATGGAAAAGTTGTGATAAAAATGTGGTTAAGCCCCTTTATATTCTTGAAAAAAATCCAAAATGAAAAAAGAGGAAAGAAAAATTATAAAGGAAATTGTACCAGCCACAGAACAAGCGCACTTTTTCTTCTGGAAGTTCACTTTTATCTGTGCATACATTAAGGCAGTAAGTGATGCCCTGTTCCTCGTACTGGTTGGGTAAATATCCACATGTGATTCGCAGAACTTTTGAACAAAATTCTGTTGTGGGTTTCCAGAAACTTTGGTAGGAGGCCGGAATTTGTGCATCGATCATGGAGACGGTCCTGCAAAGTTTGGTGAAGCCAAAACACACATGTAAATGAAGAAAAAATACTCAGTTTTTCTAACTTTTGCACAGTTTCAAGTAGACTGTTGTTATCTTTTAAGAAGTACACAGTTAAAGCTAACTCACCCTAACAGCCCACTACGCTGCTAAAACAGGCCCTTTTAGAATAATAAAAAAAAAAACAACTTAAAGTTAGGAAAAAGGAAATAAATAAAACAAAAATGTACCAATGGGGTAAGAAAATGGTTCTTATTTTAAGAAATCACATATTAGTCACCAAGACATGTTTATTTTACTGTTGAAAAACTTTCTTAAGATTGTTTGTCTTGTAAGAAAGAAAATAAAACATTTTTTCTTTAAAAAAAAGGGTCTTAAGATTCAGTTTTTGCAGTGTACGTTCACTGCAAAAAAAGTGGCCTAAAAATAGGAAAAGAAAACTAGTCTTCTGAAGAATATCACTATAGATCTGTTTATGCAGCAGGTCAATTTTACATAACAAAAAATCTCACAGGGCGTCTATATCTATATAACACAAGTATTCAAAAAGGAAAAATATATACCAAAACTGCTAGAATTACGTAAATATTGAATGTTATTCCATCTGATCATACATATTTTTTGCTAGTTCTAAGCAAATGGTTTGTAGTTCTTGAGTTTTTATGTAGCTAATTTTGATTACAGAAACAAGAAAACTAGTGTTATTAGTGGAAATGACTCATTTCATATCAGAATGTGGGAAAAAAAACGACGTTTTTAATACAAATTGGCCCATCTTAATTAATGTCTTTCCCTTGTTTTTTTTAAAGTAAATCTGTTTGATAAAATGCATTTAGATGTCCTATGAATTTTTCTTAATAACAATTTGAGTTTTTTGAGTCTTAAATCAAGTGTTTCTATTGTCAAGAGTATTGAGCAAATGAATTTGGACTCATTTTAAGATTTATTTATTTGTCTGTTTGTAAATACATTTTTGCCAACAGACCAAAGCCCATTATTGGCTAAATTCACACACTAAAATCACAAATTCTTCATATAAATATACCATGTTTACAGGAAAAATGTCTAAATCATGGCTTTTCATGAGACAAAAATTCTTGACTGCAGTTTGTAAGAAAAACTTGGAAAAGTGTGGAGTAAAAATAAATACATAAATACGGTATTACTGTCTTAAATCGTTGCAAGTATTAAATAGCTTGTAATGTTTGTCGACCAAACAAAAGACGGACTCAACAGGAGGGAGCCATCAACAGTGAAAATCAAATTCTACCTATTTTAGTCATAGAATGAAAGGATGAGGCTTGTGCAGAAGAGTTTATTTAAAAAGCTGTTTGGGTTTATGTAAAATGTTTGAGTTAAATGTTAAAAATACCATCTTTGTACGCCTGAATCTGACATCAATGTTCTCATTTCCCTGTGGGTAATTCTTTTTCATGTACCATAACGTCATGCCTTCGTGCAAACCGGCCCTTCTTCCATCTACATACATACGTCTCGTCACTCTCTGGTGAGTTGTGAGCTGCAACAGCCGTGTGGGCAGCATGTAACCAAATTCAGAAACGGCGAGCTGTCAGCAGACACTGCTAAACCTAAACACAAGCAGCCACAAACCCTGTTCCCTCTCTCCACGCTGCACTTCCATCGTTCTCCCACACCAACTTTAAACAAGCACACGTGTTTTGACTCCTTCATTATTACGCTCAGAAATACTTGTTTTTCATTTCTTCCACTCAGCTCTGCGTCTCGTGCCCTCTCCTGCTCTCTTTGATCTTGTGACTCTTTTGTTTCAGAAGTGCCTTTTTCTGTCAAATTTTGCACAAAGTGCAGCGAGTCTGCGTAAAAAGTCAAAGGTGGAGAATCATAAACGCATTAGGCTTTGATCCGGACGGCTCATGTGTGACAAACTTTGTTTAGAAGGAGTGAAATCCAAACCTGGTCGGAGCGAAGGGATGGATCAACGGGATCAAGCGATGTGTGGGCGAGAACATTCATTTCAGATGGCCTGGGTCGTGACAGATTTGGTGTTGCGTGCTGTTCTGGACCGAGTGTTGGTATCGTGTTCACAGGGACCGTATGCTTTAACGTGAACGGGGTTTTGGCACGAGTGTTGATGCCAGCTCCTGTTTTGAAGGAGTGAACTTCCCTCCGCCTGCCCCATTATGCTTGAGAGTGTTGACAATGTTGAAGCCCAAACCTCGCGTTCACCTTGAATTCTTGGTTGGAAAACTCAGGCTTTCCTTCTCAAAGATCAAATCTCTTTGCAAAGTAGATGCCTTTATTTACTTCTATCATAAACATTATTTGTTTCTGACTCAGATTCGGGAAACTGACTATAAATGATTCCATCAGTAGCAGAGAAAGGACATGTTCCCTCTTGTTCATGGTTGTTCCTCTCATCGCTTTGTGTCAATCAGCTGTTTGAAAACTTGTAAAACTGAAAAAGTGTTTCATGAGCCTTGAATTTACAACTCTAAAATGTTAGACTTCCTGTTTGAATCTTTTTTAAAGTAATTCCAGCTAAACGTCATTGTGAAAGTGGTTCCTGATTGATTTCTACACTAAGGGAGTGACTGGACAGTGCCTACTGGCCGGCTGCAGTGGGCGCTGTGCTGTCATTGACTCCGGCTCAAACCTCCACACCTGCACAGCCTGTCTGTCATCCAGCGTTTGGTTCTGACACCTGATGGTGGGATGACAGAAAAGGTGGTGTAGATTAATGTTTAGTGGCACCGTAAACAGCTGATAAGATGACCAGCAACCCAGCTTGGCTTGTATTTTGCAGTAGCAACTGATTGCTGGTATATCAGCACCAGAATCTGATAAGGTGTGAAATATGACACTTTGTATCTTAGCCAGTTGTGTTTGTGTTTCTTTGTATGATTTGTGTTGTGTTACTTTGTGAGATGAAATATGCAGAAGATATAAAAGCAAACTCAATGACATGCTGCAGGTTTTAGGGAGGCCGCAGGAAAAGAGGAAAAAAATGTAAGAACTCAAAAAGGAAGTGCGCTTCAGAAAATTACAGAATAAGAGGAAGACGTCAAAAGGAATTTAGTGCTTTGTTAACTGTGGCACAAGTTAATGTTTAATCTCTTTTCTCAAAGGCAAGCTCATAAAGGATGAAACCTAAATGCAGGCAAACATGGTTATAAAGCAAACACATCCTGTAAACATTTGTTTTTCATGCTATAAAAATCTCTTTCCCTTTTTCATTACTGTATGGACAGTTGCAACCAAGTATCTCAATTCCCATTATGTGCCTCAGTTTCATGAATGTTTTCAAGACTTGGCAAAACACTTCATAATGAAGATGCACTTGGATGTAATCTTCTGCATTCAGATGAGACTGTGTTTTTAACATGTTGTTGTGGCATTTTTCTGAGGACATATAAATGGTGTATACTTGTATTGCGCTTTTTTACCTTCCTTGAAGGCCCACAGTGCTTTAAAGTCCTAGTCCCATTCACACACTGATGACTGCTACCAAACACTGGCGCCTACCTTCCACCAGAGGCAAAGTGGGGTTCAATGTCTTGCCCAAGGACACTTCGTCACATGGGCAGACAAGGCAGAATTGAACCTGCAATCTTCTCATCAGAGGCAGAACGCCCTACTGCTGCACGACAGCCGCCCCAAGAAACTCAAAATTGCATTTCTTTGTTGTGAATCAAGAGCTGATGTACAAAGCCAGTTTGACCTAGATCATTTTTATGATGTAGAAAATATGCTGGGTGCCATAAGATTGCTGCCTCGCTCCATTCTGATCCATTCTGATCCATTCTGATCCATTCAGATCCATGCACATCTTGGCTTTCCTTGTCTGAGCTGGCATCTGGGGCTGTAAGCCAGCGGGAGAGTGTAAACCATTAAAAACAATAGGTTGCTATGTGCCAACAGTCCCGCCCACAACTCAAAGGTGAATTTCTAATGAACTCCTGCTGCCCTGCAGAAACTATGTCCTAGAAACTAACACAGGTGTTTTTATTTTTTGCTAAAAACTGTATCATCATAATAAAAAGACCACTGGGAACACTTTTACAACAGATGAAAATATGTTGGGAGTGGAACTTTAACAAAGCTTTGTCCTTATACATTTTCCCCTTGGACAAAAATCTAATTTTTATACTCTTCTTCTATCATTTACATTTATTGTTAAGCTATTTTGTAAGTGGATGGCCCTCTGTACATAAAAATAAATCTAAACAGATTTAGACATTAGCACTTCACCTTGAGCAAATCTGTGCACCAGAGACTTTTACCAACAAGGACTTTAATCACTGGCTGAGCTTCAGTTTGTGTTGTTGCACCAAGAGAAAACACATAACCGCACAAGAGTTTAACAAGGTTCTTAAGACGGCTCTTCGTTCATCTTATCACATCCTCTTCTGTATAATGAGATTGCTTTTCCTATATGTCTGAGACTCTTGTTTGATAAGCTAATAAGGCGGCAGTTCTCAGGCACTTGATGGAAATGATTCAGTGGTGTGGCAGTGGCACAAACCCTCAGGATTTCAGCTCATGACCCTCTGACACACAGAGGATAGGTGTAAAAGTCTGACAGAAGATTTTAAATACTTGTAATTTTAACTGCTGAGCTTTCTACCGCTCCCTCCTCATGAACTAATTCCATATTTACCCAACAAAAACATGGGTACAACCAGTTTAGTTTGTTCACAACAGGACAGAAAATAATATGGGTTTTTACTTTGTACTTATGAGGGTGGAAAACCTTTAAAATTTAGATCAATACATTAAATCAGATTTCAGAACATTAACAATATAAGTTAAATGAATTGGATGAATGACTAAAACAAATACAGATAGCAAAGTAACTGCAAAAGTCTATGCATTCAGGCTATACAGTGGGGGTGGAAAGTTTGGGCACCCCCAATTTTTTTTTACATTATTGTGCATAAAGAGCCCAAGGAAAGATTGAAAAATCTCTTAAAGGCATCAATTTACAGATGAGACTTCTTTTACAATGTAAAAAATAGGCTTTATTTCCATCATTTACCCTTTCAGAATAACAGAAAGCAAAATATTGGTGAGCGCAAAAGTTTGGGCGCCCTGCAGAATTTACAGTATGCTCCGCCCCTTTGGAAAAACTGAGACCTGACAGTGTCATGGATTGTTCACCATCATGGTTTGCAAAGACCTCTCAAAGATTTGAAATAATCTGAGTCATCTGACCTTGTTCTGTCCCCCTTGACAAGTATCACAGCTTGTAAAGGCTTTTTGTACCCAGCCAAGAGTTTCAATTCTTGCTTGAGGTTTCTTCATCCATTCTTCTTTCCAAAAGTCTTAAAGTTCTTTAAGATTTATGGGATGTCTGTTACACACTGCTCTTTTCAGGTCTATCCATAGATTTTCAATGATGCTGACGTCAGGTGATTAAAGGTCACTGCAAAACCTTCAGTTTCTGCCTCTTAATGTTAGACAGCATGGATTTGGAGGTGTGTTTAGGATCATTATCATTTGTAGAAGCCATCCTCTCTTCAACTTCAGCTTCAACTGTGCAGGGTGTCCAAACTTTTACACAACCGTTTTGTTTTATGCTCTTTTGAAAGGGTAAATGATGGAAATAAAACCTCTTTTTTTTAAAAAGAATGTCTCATCTGTAAATTGATGCCTTTAAGATATTTTTCAATCTTTCCTTGGGTTCTTTATGCACAATAATAGAACATTTTACCTGGGGTGCCCAAACTTTCCATCCCCACTATATATGACGGCTGACTTCATAGCAGAGGTTATGCAGCTGCTCATAGTCTTCAGTAACCATGTAGTTTTATTACAACACAACTGAACTTCCAAATTAAAAAAACAAAACACAAAGAATTCTTGTCTTTGCATCAACATACAGTTTATCTATTATTTTTATTAGTTTATTTATTATTATTTTTCAGATTTCCCTCAGCCTCAATCAAAGCTCCTTTAACGCAGTTACAAAAACGAGAAGAGCAGCTTTTGGTGGAAGTTTGTCAGCAACGAGAAGAACACAAATTTACAGCTGTGACCAAAATAAAGCATAAGAGTTTTGTGGTCCATTTGAAAAGACAAACATAGTTTTTTATGAAGGAGAGAAGTCAGACAGACTTCACAGAAAGGCTTTAAAGATTGAAGAGGTGAGTCTTGTAGCGTGCTCTGTGAGAGGATTCTCCACAAACACTCCAACTTCTTTGACAGTTAGGCTGGAGGGGAGTTTCCTCTGTTCACCTTTTTGCTGGAAAAGATATTGAAGTTTAATGATTAGCTTTGACTGAAAACCTCTGACCCAGCACCTGCTCAGTTTTTGTTTCCATTTTTGTTGTTTTCCATCTTTAGGGCTTTAATATTTCTGAAATTGTTCTAACTCTTTTTCTTATCCTTTAAACACTGTCCATTTGTTTTTACATTTTATATAGAAACCATAAATATCAAAGATTGAATAAAGCAGTGAACAAACGTGTACATTTTCTTCATTTATATGTAGCAGTTTCTCATTGCTCACCCATCTTAAAGCATATTTAAGGAAAAGATGAAACATAAACAAATAAATTTTAAACATTAATCAGGATGGTTATTTACAGTTGATCATATTAAAATGCCCCCAAATATCTGAGCTTGAAGTGAAGTCAAATCACAGACATACTTTCATTGTATGTTGGATTTACTTTTTAAATAATTAGCATGTTTGCTTAGTGTTCTGTTTTAATGGTTTCATTTGTCTTGTTTCAGATCATTCATGTTTTGTATTTTTTTCTGTGGTGTTTTTGTTTTGTTAAAATTTCGCATGTTCGTTTTTATTCTTTTTCTAAATAAAGGAAAGTTTTCATAAATCTGTCTCAGCATTTGGGTCATCCAGAAACCTGAAATTCCGATGTTTTCCCTCAGAGCAGGTGTTTGTTTTCTTTGGATTGTCCAGCTTCCTCAAAAGCCTTCACGATACCTGAATGGTTTCTTTGGTTGCCTTTAGCAGTTCATGTAGTTGTTTGTCTTAAAGCGATCATTTTACAGCTACATACAATAGTGTTCCTTTCTTCCTGCCTGATGTTGACTGAGACAGAGTCCAACAGAACCACAGACACCTAAAGTAGAACTAATCTACTTTGGAAAACAACAGAGTGAAACATCATTAAATCTAATTCATGGTTTGGTTTGTGCTTATTCCTGAGTTTGAGAGAGAATGAGATGTAATTCCTTGTAGATTTCTCTCTTCTTTTGCTTTCTTTTGTATATTTAAGCAGGTTCTCCTGCTTTGATGTTTAGCCACTGAGGGGCACCATCACATTCAGGCACCAGCATTGTGGAGTCTGTGACTCAGGCAGAATGCCAGCGCTGACACACCAGACTACATAAACTTCATTATCTGCCTGCTGTTCCACATGACCGCCATCACTGCTCAGGCAAAGTGAACGTATACATTGATACTGAGGACTCAGGTGGTTGCAGAAAAACACCAGGTGAGCCGCTTTTGAATCAACCAGCTCCAAAAAATCGACATATTTTAAATATATATGCATTAAAAAATTTTAGTTTGAATTTTTCACATTTATGTACTAAAATACACAGATTAGTATGAAAAGAAGATTTTAAAGTAAAATAAATCAGACAGTTGTTTTGAATTAAAATGATATATTTAGAAAAACTTTATTGATCCAAAAAGGGGAAATGACCTTGTTACCACAGCTCTATTAAAAACAGCAGATAAATAATAAACAATGCTAAAGTTACACTTAAAAAATGAATACCTAGTCTAGAGATATCTAAATCATGGCTGTTTCAAAGCTCACAGCTGTAGATACTATTTTTTTAACTTGTAAATGATTTTAAAAAAAAGTTCGGTAACACTTTATTATAACACTCCGTTATAACTAGTTAACAAGCCATTATTAAACTGTTAATTATTGAGTTATAAATGACTTGTTAAATAA
>BSAI01000138.1:21763301-21789909 GCA_036245035.1 Adrianichthys oophorus
TTTTATTTTATTTATGTATTTATTATTTTTATGGGGTGGGGGGTTTGGGGTCATTTGCTTGCCATTCTTGTCCTTTATACATTTGTCATTTCCAAGGAAAAAGCAGAGACAATGCCCTGGAATATACCTGGCTCCAGCTCCACTGATTCTCATTCAAAGGCCAGACTGTGGCCCTCTGAGGTGGTTTATCAGAGTGAAGCATTTGTTTTACAGAGCTGCTGCATCCTTCTGAAGCACATGACCTTCTGTAAACACAGCAGTTCCAATATCCTCCTCTCCACTTTTAATGGTAGTACGGCAGAGCAAACAAACAAATGGGAAAACTTTACACAGCAGTCCTCAAAACATCCTTTCAGTGCTTGAGAGGGGCAAGTGTTGCCAGGTCCTTTCAGCTGCGGAACAAGCATGCACAAATGAAAGGGTGCTGACACGAAAGCAGATGTATGTGCACGTGTTTCCAACATATGTGACATAACCAGCTGATGACAGTAGAAACATGTTGAGTAGAGCTGGCCAATAAACCTCAATGTATCTTCAAAAAGTTGAATTAAGAAACATGACATGAGCATTTTGTGAACAACGTACAAAAATGTCACTACAATGCCTAAATCTACACTCTGACCATCTTTTGATCTTTTTCAAAGCGTTCCCAGTGGTCTTCTAATCATGCAGTTTTTAGCCAAAATCTAAAAACTTGTGTTGGTTTTTATGACATAGTTTCGGCAGAGTGGCAGGAGTTTTTTTCATCTGACTTGTGGACGGGACAGTTGGTGCAAAGTAAGCCCTCCCCTTTTCCCATCATCCCTTTGCGGTCCCTTACACGGTTTCGCCTTGGCTCATAGCCCCTCATCCCCCCAACCTAACATTACCTGTGCAACAACAAAAATGGTAACATTGGAGCAATCCAGCTGCACAGTTTTGAGCCAGATGCCAGCTCAGACGAGGAAAACACAGACGTACATGGATCTAGTCATCCACGTAAGCAGATGCATCAGAACCATGGACTGTAAGAGAACTGGACAGAGTGAGTGTGATGTCACCGAAAAGAAAAGGACTTCCTGTTCTAACTAAATGAAGGCATCTCAATCACAATTTTTCTGCAATACAGCCGTCACCATCGGTAAGCAATGATTGGTCCATGTCGGCCTAAATCTTCAATTCTATGTCAAGCATTCTGGCCAATCAGGGGAGGGCTCGTTAGAAGACAACACCCCCTCCACTGGAAGTGGACTCTGGAAAATCTCATAATCAAATGCTTCCAATGTTTGATACGAGCTCACCTACTTTAATCAAGGCTTCTGATTGGCCACTTTAATAAATTGCACTATAGAAAAAATATTTAAAATGATCAAAACATGTTAAAAATGTATCAGAGCAAGCATGGTTACTCTAACAAATAGAAAGACTGAGTATCCATCCATCCATCCATTTTCTTCCGCTTATCCGGGACCGGGTCGCGGGGGCAGCAGTCTCAGTAAAGATGCCCAGACTTCCCGCTCCCCGGCCACTTCCTCCAGCTCCTCTGAGGGGACCCCGAGTCGTTCCCAGGCCAGTCGAGAGACGTTGTCTCTCCAGCGTGTCCTGGGTCTTCCCTGGGGCCTCCTCCCAGTGGGACATGCCCGGAACACCTCCCTAGGGAGGCGTCCAGGGGGCATCCGAACTAAATGCCAGAGCCACCTCAACTGGCTTCTCTCGATGTGGAGGAGAAGCGGCTCTACTCCGAGCTCCTCCCGGGTGCCCGAGCTTCTCACCCTATCTCTGAGTAAGCGCCCAGCCACCCTACGGAGGAAGCTCATTTCAGCCGCTTGGATCCGGGACCTCGTTCTTTCGGTCATGACCCAGAGCTCATGACCATAGGTGAGTATTGGGGCATAGATCGACCGGTAAATTGAGAGCCTTGCTTTCTGGCTTAGCTCTCTCTTCACCACGACGGACCGGTACAGCGACCGCATGACGGTGGACGCAGCACCAATCCACCTGTCGATCTCACGCTCCGATCTTCCCTCACTCGTGAACAAGACCCCAAGATACTTAAACTCCTCCACTTGGGGAAGGAGCACTCCACCCACCCAGAGAGGGCAAACCACCTTTCTCCGGTCGAGAACCATGGCCTCAGACTTAGCGGTGCTGATCCTCATCCCTGCCGCTTCACATTTGGCTGCAAACCGTTCCAATGCATGCTGGAGGTCCTGGCTCGATGAAGCCAACAGGACAACATCATCTGCAAAGAGCAGAGAGGAAATCCTGTGGTTCCCAAACCAGACCCCCTCCGGACCCTGGCTGCGCCTAGAAATTCTGTCCATAAAGACTATGAACAGAGCCGGTGACAAACGGGATGACCGGGAAGTTCCCGGAACAGGTCTGACTTAGTGCCAGCTATGCGGACCAAGCTCCTGCTCTGGTCATACAGAGACCGGACAGCCCTGAGTAAGGCCCCCCGGACCCCATACTCCCAAAGTACCCTCCACAGGACACCACGGGGCACACGGTCGAACGCCTTCTCCAAATCCACAAAACACATACGGACAGGATGAGCGAACTCCCATGAACCCTCTAGTACCCTAGACAGGGTGTACAGCTGATCCACAGTTCCACGACCAGGACGGAAACCGCATTGTTGTTCTTCGATCTGAGGTTCGACTATTGGCCGGACTCTCCTCTCCAGTACCCTGGCATAGACTTTCCCAGGGAGGCTGAGGAGTGTGATTCCCCGGTAGTTGGAGCACACCCTCCGGTCCCCCTTCTTGAAAAGGGGAACCACCACCCCTGTCTGCCAGTCCAGTGGTACTGTTCCCGACTGCCACGCGATGCTGCAGAGACGTGTTAACCAAGACACTCCCACAGCATCCAGAGACTTGAGGTACTCAGGGCGGACTTCATCCACTCCCGCTGCCTTGCCACCGAGGAGCTTGTTGACTACCTCTGTGACTTCAGCTTGGGTAATGGACAGCCCGACCCCAAGGCTCTCAGCCTCTGCTTCCTCAAGAGAAGGCGTGTCAGCAGGATTGAGGAGATCCTCGAAGTATTCCTTCCACTGCCCGACAATGTCCCCAGTAGAAGTCAACAGCTCCCCACCTGCACTGAAAACTGTGCCTGAAAACCAGAAAACTGTTTCCCCTTCCTGAGGCGCCGGACGGTTTGCCAGAACCTCTTCGAGGCCAACCGATAGTCCTTCTCCATGGCCTCACCGAACTCCTCCCAGGACCGAGTTTTTGCCTCTACTACAGCCTGAGCCGCAGCTCGCTTAGACTGCCGATACCTGTCAGCTGCCTCTGGAGTCCCACAAGTCAGCCAGACCTGATAGGACTCCTTCTTCAGCTTGACGGCGTCCCTTACTTCCGGTGTCCACCAACGGGTTCGGGGGTTGCCGCCACGACAGGCACCAGAGACCTTGCGACCACAGCTCCGAACAGCAGCAGAGACATTGGAGGTGGAGAACATGGTCCATTCAGACTCAATGTTACCAGCCTCCCTTGGTACCTGTTTGAAGTTCTCCCGGATGTGGGAGTTAAAGACTTCCCTGACGGAGGGCTCAGCCAGACGTTCCCAGCAGACCCTCACAGTACGTTTGGGTCTGCCAAGTCTTTCCGGCCTCCTTCCCCGCCAACGAATCCAACTCACCACCAGGTAGTGATCAGTGGACAGCTCTGCCCCTCTCTTTACCCGAGTGTCCAAGACACACGGCCGAAGGTCTCCTGAAACGACTACAAAGTCGATCATTGATCTCCTGCCGAGGGTGTCCTGATGCCACGTGTATTGATGGACACCCTTGTGCTCAAACATGGTGTTTGTTATGGACAAACTATGACGAGCACAGAAGTCCAACAACAAAACACCGCTCGGGTTCAGATCAGGGAAGCCGTTCCTACCAATCACCCCCCTCCAGGTGCTACTGTCATTGCCCACGTGGGCATTGAAGTCACCCAGGAGGACAACGGAGTCCCCCGTTGGGGCACTTTCCAGTACCCCTCTGAGAGACACCAAGAAAGCTGGGTACTCTGAACTGCTGTTCGGCCCATAAGCCGAAACCACAGTCAGAGACCTGTCCCCCACCCGAAGGCGGAGGGACACAACTCTCTCGTCCACCGGGGTGAACTCCAACACTTGGCGGCTAAGCTGGGGGCTCACGACTAAGCCCACCCCAGCCCGCCGCCTCTCACCATGTGCAACTCCAGAATGGTAGAGAGTCCAACCCCTCTCGAGAGACTGAGTTTCAGAGCCCAGACTGTGCGTAGAGGTGAGCCCAACTATATCTAGCCGGTACCTCTCAACCTCTCGCACAAGCTCAGGCTCCTTCCCTCCCAGAGAGGTGACGTTCCATGTCCCAAAAGCCAAGTTCCATGACCGGGGTTTAGGCCGCCAAGGCACTCGCCCTCGACTGCCACCCAAACCACATTGCACCGGCCCCTTCTGAGCTCTCCTGTAGGTGGTGGGCCCACTGAGTAATAGCTGTTTATCTCTCTATTGAAGTCTCTGGGAACTCAGCTTTTTGGGACCAGGGGGTACTTCCTGATTGGAACGCCAGGGGGAGGGGTCTCACCTGTCTGTCTATCCAGTAAATTCCTGCATGCTTCTTATTCCGTCAGGAGGGGGGAGAGGTATAAATAAGCCTATTTGTGTGATTTAGAAGGAGATGATTGATTTGATTACAAGAAACAATTCACAATATCCATAGCCTGAGCCATCAACCTGGTGCTGGTTGTACTTTGGCAGACAGTACGTTCAGCTATGGGAAAAAGCAGTCACCTGCTGATTATGCGCTTTAAAAGGTAGCACAAAAAGCAGCAGAACCACAGATAGCGCCAGGCTTTAGCGTGGAGTTGCTATAACAACTGCAAGATTGCAAGAGACAGACAGTTCAAATATCTGAACTTTGGTAAGGGCACCACATCGCAACTACCAATCAGGGACTCATCTTTGGACATGTGATATGACCAGCTCATAGGGTCAGTTACGCCGAAGGCTGCACGGGAGCAGCTGCGGCACTGGGGAGGCAGCCTGCTCGGGTTTCCTGCACTTCTTTATATTTTATTTCCATTAAAAAAAAAAAAGGTCTTCTATTTGTATTCTTGCTTTTGTTTTTTCTATCTTGGGTTCATGTGGGACCGTAAGTCTTCAAACTGGGTCACAGAGAGACAGAAACGTCCCGGAAGCAGCTGTCATTCAGATCCAGCTCCTACAGCAGGAATGTACTGGAAGAATCTCTGAATGATTGCATGAACCCAGCCTGTTCTTGTAGAGCTTTTTTAGAATAACTCCTTCTGATCTCTAAACATCTTCCGTGCATTGTAAATGAGATAAACACATCGCTCCATGTAGCGATCTGGCTGAAAACATCTGCTGGGAGCTCCTCCCACACATGGCGTCAAGTTTCTGAACACATTTTTGAACAGGCATCGAGCAGCAAATTCACCGCGCGGCAAAGGAGAGGCGGCCGAGGCGGGTAGGGTCAGAGCAGGCTTCCAGTAGGGGCAGGGTCAAAGTGACCCTACCCCTCAACAGTTCCTCTTAAAGAAATGACCACACTTCAACATTTCTTTCTTTTTCTGCGGACTTTGACAGTTAACACCGTTAACACAGGTGTTAATTCTTCTTGTGTGAATATGCATTCTATATTCTATATTCTATTTGTAGATAGATCGTCAAAAATAAATGTGATTAGGATTTTGCCCAAGAAAGACTTTTTTTTTATTTAATGCTCTTTTTTTTTTTTAGATTATTGGAATTCAAATAACAAAAAAATATCCCTCAGCCCTACTGTCCAGCACGGAATCCTTCGTTTTTGCAACTAAAGTGTCCAATGCTACATTTTTCAAATTTTCCAATTTTTTTAGATTGACATTAAAAAACACACACAAATACAGAAAAAAATCTGATTCTTATTTAAACATCGTTCTTTTTAAAAAGTGTATAAATAGAAAACAATAGATCAAAAAAAATTTTGCCTTCAGCTCTTGGAGTGGATCTTTGGGACTTTGGGACGGACAGCCCACTGTGTTACAATGAGACCATATCATTCTGAGACCATAATTACAGTAGATGTGCTTCCTGAAGAATGACTGAGGTGGTTCTGCTGTGTGGTCCCTCTGTGGCCCCCGCAGTGAGACTCAGAATGATTCTCCTCCAAGAAAAAGAGTGTCCTCTTGAATGCATAACCAATCACTTCACCTGTTCCTCTGACAGCAGTGCTTTGTTTGTTGGTCTATTTAAACAGGTCATCGGCGACAAATGCTTTTTATTTTATTCTCTTTATGTAGGTTCAATGCAAACGACTGTAACAAAAAAAAAAAAAAAAAGCTGAAGTAACTGAAAAAAAAACCCTTTCTAAACTGGAAAATTGTATCAATTTCCATAATTCCATTCCAAAAATATACTTTCATAGAACATAGAGACAGGGCCATTGGTTTAATTAATTTCGACACTCAGCATTAAGGGGTTGGATTGGGGGGTTAAACCACCAAATGGTTCCAGAGCGCGGCTGTGACTGCAGCTCACCGCTCCCGCCAGGGGATGGGTCTAATGCAGAGAACAATGTCACATACCCAGGTGCGTGACAACTGATGGGACTTCTGCTTTTAAACTGAGTTCCAACAACTAATCATCTACTAAACTTGCACAGGTTCCCCAGATGTCACTAAATTGGTTCAGTTTAGGTTCAATTGTCTCAGTTTGGTTCAACATGGGGAAGATTCAGACTTAATTTAACAGAAGACCATCACTGACAGCCTGGGTAAGCCACTAAAGTACCCAGCCAAGGAGGCTGGCTGTTCACAGAGCGCTGTGTCCAAGCAGATCCAGGGAAAGTGTAATGGAACGGCTACATGTGACAGGAAAAGATGCACCGGAAAAAGAGGTGACCATGGATTCCAACCCAGAACCTGCAGACCTCCAGAAAGAGGGGAATACGGTGGAGGAACAGCTTCAAAAACCACCACATTCATACGCAGTCGGGAGATTGGCTACAACTGTCGGGTTCCTCGAGTCAGGCCACTTCTGAGCCTGTACCAACAGAGGCAACGTCTCAGCAGGGCCAAGGAGAAGAAGGACTGGACTGTTGGCCAGTGGTCCAAGGTCCTGTTGTCTGATGAAAGCGGAGTATGCTTTTTATTTGGGAATCAAGGTCCAAGAGTTTGGAGGAAGGCTGGAGAAGACCACAACCCAAGCTGCTGGAGGTCCAGTGTAAAGTCTCCACAGTCAGTCATGTCTTTGGGTTGTCCCCAAGCGGTAACTCTAGTAGGCAGGGGGTGAAGCCAACCAGGAAGTAACAAAACATTGCAGCTGACCTGAGAGGTTATGGCTTAGAGTGAGCAATTTCCCATTAACTCCCATGTTAAAATCGCCATTTTCACCCCTCAAAGAAACCCCTGTAATTCCTGGTGCTTAAACTTTTTATTTCAGCAATGATTGCATATTTGTTTCATTACAACTCTGAGGGGGGTGATTTTTTCTAAACTTGTAGAGTTTTCATAATCAGCTTTTATTTTCACCTGATGAGGGGGCGCGGGTGGCTTCATGATTGACAGATGATGATGGCAGTGGACTCTGGGAACAGAGCTCTGATGTTAGCTCATTTCCTCCGTTTTAGCTTTAGCATCAACTCTATATTCTGGTTTGTGCTGTGCTGTTCAGAGATTCCTTCTGCTGAGGTTCTGAATGGAAGTGCAGATTTAATCTTCCAGCAGGACCTGGCCCCTGCACATCATATTTAAGTGTTGAAAACAGACATATCATTTTGAAAATACTTTATTTTGACTGATATGACTATCTTAACTCTTTGCAAAAACAAAAGTAAATGGTGATTTCTCCACAGAATTCTAATTTCTAAAAACACGTTTTTGTGGGTTTTATCAGCCACAACCCCAATTTATGTCAAAATGAGCAAGTACTTGAAATCACTTAAATAGTTGGCCCTGAATCTACATTCTGTGAAAGTTTAAGTTATTGAATGAACTTGTGGAAATGAATGCACTTTCCGATGATATTTTTTATTATTATTATTAATTATCTTTGGAAAGGCTCTCTTGAATAGTGTGTTCATGTGTTGCTGAGAAACCATGGACTCAGAAAAGTTCCTCATTTATTGTGTGACAATGGACACTTTGATCACACATGGAAGGAGGTTAAATGAAAACTGAAACCGAGAAAAGCGAGGATCTTCTCAACCAGGAAGTTGATGCCCTCAGGCTGACCTTCAGCATTAGTTGTAGACAAACACTGAAGCTACGTTCACATTGCCCCTAACGTGCAGTCAAGCGACCACTTCCAATGAAAAGTCTTTGTAAACGTGCATTTTGGGCATCGCCGTTCAAAACTCTCATGTTCACACAACGATACTCAAGTTTTCAGACACACAAAACAAAAGTAGAACTTTGACTGATCAGGGACTTGGATTTGGTAGAGATTAATCCCTCTTACTTCACTGAAGTGCCAAATGTTTGAAAATTGATCATAAATGAGAAGTTAATTATTGCAGTTTGTTCCCAGCGGGAATTCTATGACACCAAGTCTTTCACATGCTGTGAAAGAAAAAGCCTGGAACATTCAGCAGATTTACACCGCCTTGACATTTCACACCAAGCCTCTTCTGGCTGTAGGTACACAGCTCCAGGTCGAGACAGTCCAGTGTGAACAGCACATGCCAAACGCGTGTTCACACGCTCGGTGTGAACACAGCAGGAGGCAGCACCATTTTTTGCTCAACTTCATAACACACTTTCATTGCTTCGTAAAATGTGGACAAACATCCTTTTTGAGATACATCTGGTGGAGTAGCTTCATAATCAAATAAAAATGTTAAACTTTTGAATGTGATCTTTTCATGGAACAATAGTCTGACTGACAGCTGGAGCCTATCCTTCACCGATGAAGCTTTCCAGCGGGACTTGAACCGTGACTCTTGTTCTTCCCGTCTCCTGCAGCAGACGAGGCCTCAGAGTGTTTAGATGTGGCAGACGCCCAGGTTAAACAGGAAGGACCATGAGACCATCACCTGGGACTCACATCTAGAGGCCCTCTCAGTGGGCATCAGGTTTGCCATCGGTCATTTGAATGACTACCACAAACACCTGTATGTTTCCACACACAGGCTGATGTAGAGTAGGTGAGGAAAGCATGCATCTACTGCTGTGAAGGACTTTGTGTTTACACATGCAGTACCCAGTGTGTGCTGGTGTTTACAGTTGACTCGGACCTGGTCTGCAACGATTCTTGTGACAATCTGGATAGAAGGCAGACGTGATGTTGTCCCTGCAGAGCCTTGTGTGAGCTGCTCAGACAGAAAAATAAATACTGTCAATGCAGGAGAAGAGAGGAAAGGAGCGTGTTTGAAGTCAGGGAGCTGCCGAGTGGAGCAGAGAGACAGATGAATCATCCTGTTTCAGAAACCTGAACATGCCCTTTTTAAGGAGCAGGATATGTTTTGGTGTGCGGTCCGAAAAACACATATCCCAGACTTAACTCTGTGAACACACATGGCAGTGTGAGTCTACACATTTCTCGGGTGATGTCAGATTAGCATTAAGTGCGGATTCAGGCCTGTGTTTGTGCTCTCGTGTCTTTGGTGTGGCTGGACAAGATGTCTGATATTGTTGTTTTGGTTGCAGCAGAAATGTAAACAGCGGAAGGTAGCGGCTCAGGGAGAGCTGAAGGGCAGAGACGTTCCATCTGTTGATTCGTGTGCATGTGTGGGGCACGGGAATAATGACCTCAGCGGCTGGCCAGGGACTAGGTGAAGGAGCTCTGGTCAATTTGAAAGTCGCGTCTGTTTTACAGACGTTGTCCGACTGCACACCACACTCATAACAAAGCACTCAGCCTCTGACGGCGGCTTGAGCCCCGGCTGACGGCGGTCTGCCAAAAGCTGTCAGCTCCGAGGCAGCTCAAATGCACGAGTGCAGAAAGTCTGGATTGAGAAACATAAAACTGACAGCAGACATCGGCTTTGGATTTCGACATTGAAAGCTTTTGCCAAGGAAATCATGTGTGCTGTTCATTCTATATTGAACATTTTGAGGTCAATTAGGAATTGGAACAAGCCTAACTCCAACGTTCTCTTTAAGGTAATTTCCGATGAGTTTTCCTTTCAACAACTAAATCACAATGAGAGGACAAGCTAAAATAAAGTTAAGTATTGAAATGCCTGCACTCTGTAATGCGCTGCTGCTCTGCCTCTGGATTAGGAGCAAGCATGTAGCGAAGTTCCAGCCTGACTGAAGGCTAACACTTTCAGCAGTGAAACAGTGTGCAGAAATGTCCACCTGTTTCCTTTCCCTCAGATATTCTGTTCATTCATGCCAGATGCCTCTGTGATGAGTGCTCATTTTGCATACATATCACACTTGGGGGAAAAAAGAAGCTTTATTTAAATCACAGTACAGGCTGTCAATTTTTGTCTTTTTCTTTCCTCGAGCCCTCAGGATTTCCCAACAATCAATCTGCTGGTAGAGCCCTACATGTCCCAGATAAAACCCCTTTTTCTCCAGGTGATCCTCTGCCGCAAAGCTAGTAACCACTTTTAAAGTAATATTTCTTTAAGTATTGTCATGGCTACCACGAGTGAGAAATGAGATCTAAATGCAGGTAGAGAAATTGTGAAACCTCTCTGAGGCCAGGCTCATTGGTTCTCTTTCTCCCCGTGTGAGTGGAGGCGGTCCTCGCTTTTTCTGTAGTCTGTCTTTGATCCCTCTCGCTCTTCTCTTACTGCGATTCATTCTTTGGGTACAGACAAAGCCTGGCCTTCCAACAAATGCAGCCGCTGCCTTTCAGGGCCAATCGTCAGGCTGTTGATAGAAAAAGACAACAGGAGAGGAGCAGAGACGCAGGGAGGACGAGGCGAAAGGAGATGAGAGGAGAAGAAAAAAGGAGTTGCAGAGAAGAGAGGAGAAGAGCACACAGTTTCACCCACTCCGGAGGTCTTTGGCAGCCCCCTGCTCTCAGTACCCTACCTCCAGAAGGCCTTATTCAGAGACTCACCTAATGAACACTCCTGCCCTCATTCAGCCCCACAATGGAGTCCTCCACAGCCATTGAGCTCGCTCACAATGGTGAACATCGCCCCAATTAAACCCCAGAGACAATACACAGGGGAAGGTGAAGGGGGTGGAGGTGTGCGTGTAATATGTCTGCATATGAGGGGTCGAGCTGGGGGGTCAGCAGGGTAATGAACAGGCTCAACACAGCAGATCTTCTCGGAGGTCCACTGAAGAGCTGTTTCCTCTGATGTACTACTCGGAACAGTAAGAAGCAATTAGCTGCCCATTGCTAGAACGTCCCCAACCTTTGTCCTCCTCCCGGGTAGATTTTAGTGCGTTTATGTGCATGTATTTCATGGAAAACAAAGAAAAATAACAACAATGACAGTTCAAACATCATCTAGATTACACCCACACCTGGAAAACTATAAAACGTCCTCTTCAACATCAAATAACATTTTTTAGTGTTAACAACAATGTACAGCAGGTGTGGTTTTTGTAGCAGCGGGCCCCAACCCTTTTCAGGTCACAGAGCGGTTTCATATCAGATCACATTTTCATTTATCTTTCTTTTTAACGTTCCCTTAACTTTTAAGGTTAAAGTTGATCTTCTTCCTCTGTAAAATATCTGCAGCTGCTTTAAATGTTATTTCTTCACTAGATTTCATGTAGGATCCCTTCAAATGTGAAAGAGATTTTCTCTTAACCCAAAACTGTCAAAGTGGAAGCCAAAAAATCAGACTCCAACTTCAGCCTCGAACGACTTACAGGGTTCGAAGGATGAAACAAAAAAAATGTTGCAATTTTTTTAAACATAACAAAAGTAACTCCATTGTTTAAACAACGTCATTAGCAGCATCAACAGGCGGTTGCTGAATATTCTGCATTATTATTATTATGGTCTGTGGGAACAACTGTCACAATAAATCCATATTTGGAGAAAAGACTCCTGGTTTTGGTTTGTTAAATGCAGATTTCTTTTGTTTTGAAGTGGAAGGCTCTTCTGCTTCCTCACTGGCTCTTTTCTGTGAAAAAAAAACCTTTCTACATACTGCATTTTCATTGTGTAACAAGTATTCAATTAATTGATTTCTATTCTTACGTTCCAACCCGATTGATCTGTCTGAGGCAGAATCGATTCAAATGGACCTCTACCATTAAAAATCATTTTAAAATGAGATAAATCAATAATAAATCTTGGAAAATATCTTTTGGATTGATATCAACTGTCCCATGTACCGGTACTGGTCTGCAGCCCGAGGGTTGGGGACCACTGTTTCATAGGAATATAAATTATGAAAAAGATTTAATAAAAAACTGAAGAGATAGACTCAGTTAGGAATTTATTACTGCTCTTCCTGTACAGATAGTTAATACCCACACAGGTATAACTTAAACTTTAACATGAAAGAACATTTTCTTCTTTGATGAACACGTGTCAATCAAGGCCCACAGGCTGGATCCGGCCCTCCATGCAAAAACATCCGGCTCGCCAGGTCATTTCATTTTGTTGGCATTAATGGCCCAGCACAATGTCGCACTGGTAACATATCAACTACAGATCCCATCATGCAGCGCGTCAGCTGCCTTGCTGAACACCAGTGTTGCCAGAATAAGCGTTTTCCTGCCCACTTGGACGGTTTTGATTCTAAATTTACAGGCAAAAAAATTTGGGGCAAGTGGGAACGGTTCTCTGGTCCATTATTGAAACATCTCAGCAGGGATGTGCGGTCAGGGGAGGCAGGTGAGCCACTTCCTCACCTGTAAACCATCCTTGCCATCATGAGCAACTTTATATATAAAAAAGTCCACTAATCTGTTCTGTCAGTGTAATTTAAATGAATGACTTCTAATCATTTTTATCCTCAAAATCGCTGTATTTTGCGGGTTTATTTTATTATTGTGGCTCAGGCTGTGAGGTGAAACAGCACGCGGAGCACAGCCTTAATTGCACAAAAACCTAATAAATTGGGTCAATCACACGCCTTTAATTTACTCAGCGAATGCTAACAATGTCATTCTTTATTTACTTTTTTTATACAATTTAGACATTTTTATTACATGTCTTTATTTTTCAGATAAAATGTATTTCAGATTTGTCTATCGTTTATTTGGAGTTAGTATCTGATCTAAGGCTGCATTGAAATGACTTGCACCTTTTCATTAACAAATAAACTAATCATTTGTTAATGATTGTAATGCAATGTAAACGTAAAATTAAGAAAACACCAAATATTTTTTGGAGTAGTCTCAGTGATATGTTAAGTGATTTATTTATTACGAAAACACCTAATAATTATATTCACAATAACAGCTTTTTAAAAATTAAATCACTGATATTTTTTATCCCTGCGACAGACTGGCGACCAGTCCAGGGGTGTACCCTGCCTTCGCCCATGAGTAGCCGGGTTAGGCTCCGCCAACCCCGTGACCCCGAAAGGGATAAAGCAGATTGGAAAATGAATGAATGATATTTTTTATTTTTCACACAGCACCTCACACACCAAACAGAAATAACTTGATGGTAAAAAAAAACCATGCCAGGAGTCCAAGGCAACACAAGAGCAAAGAACACGGAATGATTTGATTTGTTGTTCCTGAAAAGCACACATTTATTGTTTTTTTCCAGGCTTTGTTTGTTCTGTTATGCAACATGTTCATATTTTTATAATTTTTACAGGGTATATTTAATGGAGAACAAAAATATCCGGGATATTTAAAATGTATTTTATGATGAAATTACATAAAAATTAAGAAATGTGAATATTTTTCTTCTTTTGTTTTAACTTGTATAATTTTGACAGAATAGATTTTTTTGGGGAGATTTCAAGTGATTTGAAGGTTTAAATTGATTTATTCTGGAATAATAGTTAGAAGTTTTTAAATATTTCTCCTGTTTGGCCCAGAACCTAAGGTGTGTTTTGGATTTTGGTCCCCTGTGATATTGAGTTTGACACACCTGACTTATAGAAACATTATAAGACATTAAAAGTCCAGTTTTACTTTAAAATGCAGCAATAATCACTTTAAATCTTCAACCTTTGATACTTTTGTTAGTGTAACTGTTGTGTTTTTTATACTTTACTATTTTACAGATTTTTCTTTTGGCTTATCCATTAAAGTTGAAGACAGAAAACATACTGAGCAATAGGTGTTTGTGTAATTGTTTAATTACCAACATTTCTAAAATGTTGTTCAAAATAAACTGAAAAAGCTTAAAAATCAGCATCAAATCTCAAACATAAAAAGCATCAAGGTTGCAGAATAGATTTCAGGCTTTCATCATGTTGTATGTTTCATTATTGACACTGATGCTCAAAGAGCGGAGTCTGCTGAGACGTGACATTTGACAGGCGCAGAGGCAGGCAGAAAAGCCAACAAAGGCCAGAACAAAGGCAGGAGCTGGGTCATGATAATGCAGCTCACTGCAGATTCCACTCATGAATATGGCAACTGTGAGGCTGACAGTTTGTGTGTGAGATGCATGCATAAAATGGGTCTTTAAATGTAAACACTGTTTGTCCTCATGTGGTCTCTGTCTCACTGACAACTGCCATGCACATCATAGATTTTCACGGACTTTAATGTTAAGGCATGCGTGTCTCTCCGCATCTGTTGCTCCCCAGTGGAGTTAAAAAAAAAAGTCAATCAACGAGTCTGTCAGGGGAGCAGGTTGCATATTCTGCTTTTGGATCAATACCCTTCAACCCCTGGGACTCCTACATAGTCAGTAGGGCATTGTAAGCTCCTTAAATCCCTGCACAGCTCTGACAGTTGCCTGCAGAGACACTTTTAAGATATGCGTGTCCTCTTGCATTTTTGTTCAAAAGAAATTAAAGAACCCCTCCAATAAAATTGTGTTTTTGCTGTTTTTAAAATGTTATTGTAGCATTTAACTTTTACTAGAGGACATCTAAAAAGAAAACTAAGCTTAAAATTGCATTTCTGAGTATTTCTTTGTTCAAATTGTGATGGACCAGGAGCAGACCGATGGTTTGAAAGAGCTCGGCTTTGTGACGCAGCAACTGCCACGGGCGGGCCAAAGTCTCCCTTCTCCACTACAATTCTGAAGCATCCACTTGCAGACAAATAGATCTATTAACATCTTCATTTTCCTCGTCTGAACTGACATTTTACTCAAAACTGTACGACTGCATAGCTCCAATATTGTTTACAGTTTTGTTTTTTGTGTAAACAAAGAGTGTAAACAAAGGGCTGATAGGAAATTAGTGAAGCTAGCTTCCTTACCAACAGTCGCGCCCACAACCCAGAGGTAAATTCCACGTGAGCTCCTGCAACTTTGTAGAAAATATGTCTGAAAAACAACACAGGTTTTTTGATTTTAACTAAAAATACCATATTCATAATTAAAACACCACAGGAAACAATTTTACAATAGAAAAATATATCGTCGGAGTTGGACTTTAGACCATCATAAGATACTTTTATTTGTTGAAAAAGTCTTAGTTGTGGTGCAAGGACACGCAAATGGCTTTCTTGTACATCATAGAAACTTGTACTGTTTTCTCTTTTAATGTTTCAGACTGAACGGGCAACCAAAAACATGCAGGAAACAGATTTTAGTATTGTATTTATTATTTAAAATCCTCATTTAAATGGGTCTTTGCTCTGGATTTCTCGATAAAAAACTTTTAGACAGGACACTATTACCTTTGTTTGTTTGTGTATGTACCCCCTTAAAGCTGCTCTAGAGCAACAAGTCTCAGTTCTCTACCCAGTTAGTTTTTGTGGGAGCCAGCTTCACTTTGTTCAGGATCTCATCTGCCCCCAATTTACTCTCCCAGTGACCCTGCAACCCTCACGTATCAGTGCGGCGTTCCTTTCTTTACTGCTGAAAGCCATGTTGTTGTCAAATGAAAAAGGACGTAAATACTTGCTAATATTGTAGGGTCTCACTCAAGTGGAACTGAGAGTTGCAGTAAATCAAAGGCCAAGAAAAGGAGTCCGATCACTGTGTTCATGTGTGCTACTTGAGTGAGTCTCTTCTTGTGTCAGAGTGTGTTTTTCTTTTAGTGTGTGTCTTTGCAAGGAGGCGGACAAAGATCTTGTTTTCTACTCTTTTGCATTTGAAATTCTCCATCGTCTTCCTCACTCGTGTTGCAACAGACCTGCTCCTGACTGCCTTACTGGTTCCTGTGGCCTCCCAGGGCTTCCTTCAGCTACCAAGACGAAGGACTGCTGAGGGACTTTGACGGTGGTGGAGGGGGCGAAGGCTTGGAGGAACTGGGTGGGTATCATGTTCTCCCTCTTTCTCCTACTGCAGATTTATGGAGGCTCAGACCTTCTCTAAATATTTGTCTTTCCCCCTGTACTGTGGGAGATTGATGGCCTTTGATGTCGGGGGGTTGATGGGATTGGAGGTGCAGAAGCTCGGGATGTTGGGATGGAGGATGGAAGGAGCGCAGGGAAAGGTAAAAACTTGGTGTGCAGCTTCTGAGAAGCCCAGCATTGCTGTTGATCAGCATGGTTACAACATCTGTGATATGAGTTACTACTTGTCTTAAATGTTGAGGTTAGCATCTGTTGTGCATTAAAAGAAGAATCCAAATGAGTCAACTTCACTGTATTCTGTTGAGACAAACATCCGTAATATGTCTAACTGTTTGGTACATAACAAAATCAACGATCTTGTGATTTCAAAAAAAATATTTTGATGCAATTATGTGCTCCTCTGAGGTTTATACTGAAATAACCTCAGCAGAGCTGCTAATAATAATCCTTTCCAGAGTCAGTCACAAGTTATAAAAACATCTGCTGCAATGCAAAGTCTCGTTTATTAGTAATTGGCTTCTCAGATTTTTAAATGTATCTCTAGATGCAGCAAATGTTGCATCATCTGATGGAAAATGTGTAAGTTTGCTTTGTAAAAAATCAGCCTGGTCGTCTAATAGTTGGAATGAGTCACTTAATAGACAAGCAGCCGATTGCTGATACTGGAAGTTCTAACATGCATGGATCCATCAGTTAGTTCTTAACTTACTTTAACATTTATTAGCTTGGGTCAGTCTTCTTCACAACATTCTCACACAAACTTAAATGTAATCCAAATTTAGGTTTTTAAGGTTCTATTCCATCATCCATTAAACCAAAAAGAGCTTTACCCAATCTCTACCTTCCTACAGAGACTCTTGGCTAATATTTGCTATTGGCATTACTCACACCAATCTCAACTGGTTTAAGTCTCACCTCTCCCGTCGCAGCCAGTTTGTCCATGTCATTTCCTTCCATTCCCAGCCTTCCCCAGTCACCTCAGGTGTCCCAAAGGCTCTGTCCTAAGGTCCGCTCCTCTTCATCATTTACCTCCTCCCACTTGGCAATATTTTCAGGAAATTTAATGTACAATTCCTCTGCTATGCAGACGACACACAGCTCTATTCATCTACACCAACAAATTTATATTTTGGCTCACGGCCGTGTCACTTCTCACTTGGACTTCTGCAACTCCCTTCTCTTTGGACTCCCCAGCAAACGTGTCTATAAACTCCAACTGGTTCAGAACTCTGCCGCTCGGACTATTACAAAAAACACCTCTTTTCCAGCACATTTCACCCATTCTCCAGCAGCTTCACTGGCTCCCCATCCATCTGAGAATTAACTATAACATTTTTCTCTTAACTTTCAAAACCATTCCCAACCTTGCCGTGCCCTACCTGTCCACCCTGCTCAAGATCTCCACGCCCTCTGAGATCCTCATCCTCACTTCACCTATTTGTTCCCTTTTCCCACCTCAACACAATTCCAAAACTTTGGAACTCACTCCCACCTGACATTAGGAACACACTCTCATTTTATTGAAGTCCAAAAAACTCTTCTGTTTAAAATGTCGTTTGGTCTTGCGTACTGTTTGCACAATGTTTTTATAATTTTAATCTTATGTTTTTAAATGTGTGTTGTTTCAATTTGTCCTTTGGAGCCAAATAAGAAATTAAAGGTCATATAGTAATTATTATTATTATTATTTAAATGTCCGCTACAATTAAAGATGATGTTTTTGGTGTTTTTAACACGTTCTTGTGGCAATTTTCTGATGACAGTAGGCATATATAAAGAAAATTAACCTTGAAATTGCATTGCCAAGTATTTCTTAATTCAAACATTGTGAATCAGGAGCAGATGAAAAAACACAGTTGGAAAAAGAGCTTCTTTGTGATCTAGAAAATACGCTGGGCGGGCCACAAGTTCCCTGTTCTGCCCCCCGGGCGAGAGATGATGGAGAATCAACAACCATGTGCTGTAGGGGGTTGCAACTGTAAGAAGAGATATACACACTGCAACAAGAGGCAGTCTAGGAATAGATAAAGAACACAAATCAGAAGAAAAAAAAGTCACTAAGGAGTCATAAAATGATCTGTACATGCAGCAAGTCATTTTTAGTTTACAAGAAATCTGATAAGATTTCACAATCTGGAAAGGAGTTCCACACAAGCATTCAAAAGGAACAAAAATAGGCTAAAAAGGTTAAATGATAGAATTTCTTCTAATTGAATGTTATACAACCCAAAAATAAATATTTCTTTCCTAGCTCTGGGCAAATTTTTTGTGATTTTTGAGGTTTTTTGAAAGGAAATGTAGTTTATTTAAATTACAGCAACACAAAACTAGTGTAGTCAACAGAAATGACTAAGTTTAGAACCAAATAAGAATCTTAGTACAAGTTGGCCAATCTTGATAAATCCTCATAAACGCTCAAGCTAGCACTAATTCTAAGAACATAAATAAACATTTCTGTTTCTAACTTAATGACAATGAATGCCAGTCTAACTTTAACATAATAATAATATTACATAATAACATCCTTAAAACAAAATTAAGTTTTTCTTTTTTTTCCAAATTGAAGTTTTTCTATTTTCATGCGTTTGGAGCAAAAGCATTTATGCTCATTTTAAATAATACAGTCAATTTTCTATTTCTAAATTCTAGCTTTTAATGAGACAAAAACGTATTGAGTGTTGTATTTATGAGAAAAGCTTGGAAACACCGCAATCCGGATCGTTCAAAATCAACCAATATTCGAGAATAAATTGGATCAACAAATAATAATGACAAAAGTTGAACTGTTGTTAAAATGAATGTTTAAACCCCTAATTCTCTTAATCTTATATAAATTATCCAACCCTAAACATTAAATGGACTTCTAACGAGCTCTGATCTAACACCCAAGTGGGACGAGTCTGTTTCAGGGTGCCCTCTCCTTATCGTGGTTTTCTTTTGCAGATTTTTTAGAGCAATTCAGCATGCTTTAATTTATTTATTTTTTTTTTTTACAGCACATTGTGTTCTGCATCCTTATTGGCTGATGACCATTGTCAATCAATTGGCTCTGTCACCTGTACAAATAAATGACGGAAGACTGTAATCCCTCTAAACTGTTGGAGCAAGAGAATACAGGGTTGCCTGAACTTTCTTCACGCTCTTCATCTCCTTTACTTTTCCTTGTTGAGGACTGTGTCAGAGGTTAGTGAAGCCCCACTTCTGCACCTTTCTTATCATACACAAACCGTAAACCGATCATATCAGATGTCTTTAGACTCACACACGTCGGTTTTCTTTTAGAAATACAGATGAAAAGCAATGAGACACACTCTCATCCACACAATTGGACAATGCATGCAGTTCGTAAAAAGGGTTTTTCCCAACAGATCCACACAAACACGTTCAGTTCACCTCGGCTTTCCATTTGGCTCCCCCCTCCTCAGGCAGCCATTGCTCTGAGGTGGCGTGGTCATAGTGACATGGCCGGGACAGGTGAGGAGCAGAAAGGTCGTCTGGATGACTAACAGTAGAAACTCCAGGAACATTCTTCCTCAAATTATGCTATTAACTACTTTGGGGAGTAGAAAGCCCCAATAAAGTGGACAGCATTGGAGCAAAAAAAAAAAAAAAAAAAAAAAACCTTAAAAATGTGTGGATAATGGCAGGGGGGCTTAAAACAACACAAAGAGAAGGGAACTTGTAGTCGGTGGCCTCCTTTTCTTTAGTGGAATGCACTACAGTGGCATTTCCATGTTCCTGGTGATTTATTGGTGCTGGTGCTCCCCCTCTGTCTCTGTCAATACAGGCCTCTCACAGCCAGGAAAAGGCTCTAAGCCCAAGGAGACAGCGAGTCTTAGCTTCTCTCCTGCTGCACCTGTTCCCTCTGCAGGGGAAATGATTGCCTGTAATTATGTGTGAAAGGGGCTCTGCCGGATGGCCTGAGTGATAGTGTCAATCCGCTAATGTTTTTTATTGGACTCTGTGTGATCCCATGAGCATGGGGAGGAGGAGGGCACTTTAAAGATTTGTCTCAGTAATGGGGTAGATACACACGTGTTCGGCCTTTGCTGCTCTGCTGCTGTGCTGCTGCTGTGCTGCTGCTGCTCTGCTGCTTCATAGATTTGTCTTGGTTAAATCTTTAGATTACACCTTTACCTTAAATTCAATCTAATAATTTTGCAATTGTTATACCAGTTTCCATGATGTTCCCTCCATGAAACTTGATACTGCATTTACTGATTCGAGCGTCACATTCATGTCTGCCGCCTCTCTTTGGACACGCTTCAAATTCACTTCTTGATGCTTGTCCAAAAATGTGTTAATAAATTTGATAGTGTGTGGGAGGAGCAAAAGTTTTCCAGCTCATCGTTACATGGAAGCATTGACTGAATCAGAGATATATGATTTGCTGTCCTGCATTAGTCCAGGGAAGGAACAAGTAAAATAATCATAAAAATAAAGGAACTTTTTATTATTTTCTCCATATAAACAAGTAAATATCATACAGTTCAGGAGGAGAAGAAACGCCAACAATCAGATTCTCTTCCAAATTCTTCGCCGAACTTCAGATTTCAAACTTGCAAGGTGCAGGGCAGAATTTTCATCACATCGATCAAAACGAGCTGCCGTCAGATCGCTGCACCACAACTGACTCCCAAAAATGCATCTCAGACCGTGTCCTTACATTGACTTAACACTGAAACTGGACGCTGTGCAAAACGGGTTTGGTGTGAAGCAGCTTTAGAGGGCGCTGCCATGAGCCCAATCTACAGAGTCCAAAACACAGAGTGCACTGGTCATTTGATCATGTGACTCAATGGAACTGCCCGCCTCTCCTCGAAGCATTAACCTTTTAACACCAGTAGTTAATTTCCCTGGCTCTTTAACCATTTATGCAAAAAATGTAACTCCAACAGATACTGAAGCAGCTTTGTGCTGATATTGATATTGTGCTTACCATAGTAAAGTGCTTCAGCAAGTAACATAAACCAACTCGAGTGTTGCACATCAGCAGAAAATAGCACTAAATGGTCATTATGATCATATTGGTGCAATTAGAGCAAAATGTCAGACAGACAAATAAATAAATGCATTTATTTATCGCAAAAATTATTGCTATCTAACCAAACTGAAAATAATTGAACTTGTATTTTAAATTTTAGAAGTAAATATTTCAAGTCTTCCCCCTTTCATCTTTTGGTTTATATTCAAAGAGTTCCCTGTGGTGTTTTATTTATGATTATGTCGTTCTCAGCCAAAATGTAAAAACTGTCATTTTCTGGGACATAGTTTCTACAGAACGGCAGGAATTTTTCAGAAATTCATTGTGGGTGGGGCTGTTTGCGTAAAGAAAGACCACCCCATTTCCCGTTATCCATCTGTTTACATTCTCTCCTTCTAACTTACAGCTCTTCACAACACCAAACTAACATTATCGATCCAGAAAAGGGCGGGCAATATTGGATCTATCCAGTCGTACAGTTTTATCCAGATGCCAGCTCAGACAAGGAAAACAAAGAAGTATATTTTCCACAAATGATGCATCAAAAGGGAGCAGAGCAGGGAGCTGGTGGTCTGTCAGTTACAGCTCCTACCTAATAGCTACAAGCTTTTTCAAACAGCATTTTGTTATCTGTTCCGGATTCACGATTTGAAAAAAGAAATACTAAGAAATACACTTTTAATCTTCATTTTCTTTATATATGTCCTCCATTACGAGAAAAAAGCCTCATCAACTTGTTAAAAACAACAAAAACACAATTTTAACCCAATATTGTGCATCTCTTTATTTTTATTTTTTTTAAAGAAAAGCCTTGTTGTCTTCAAAAAGCTAAAAATCAAAGTGATGTTTCTTTTTATTTAGTTTCTTCAAATTACGTTTTATCTGGAATTTTATTTCTTTTTTGCATCTTAAAACTTATCAATAATACATAGTTTTAGTTTGCCTGATTTTATCACTTATAAAACGTAAATTACAGTGGATTTTTAAAACTTTTTCTCAGTACTTGAGAAGATTTGTATCAGTTACTACTTTATTCATATTATTAACTTGGATGGCTACTTTTTATATGGGACAACTATTTTTAAACAATCCTTGTAACAATGAAAAAAGACAACTTAACAGTTGACATATTCCTTTTCATATACTCAATTGGAATTGTTAGTTCACTGGCTCTAGAAAATCCTATTTTCTGAGCTGTTACTGTTTTTTTTTTTACTGCAGCTTCACTCTCAGCCTTTATTTTGAAAGGACAGGAGAAAGTTATTTTAACCTTTAAAAAATGCAGTGGCTCCAAATGAAAATAAAGAATTTAACTTGAGGGGAAAAGAATGAAAAAGGAAAAGAGGAGCGAGCGCAGACTGGGGTGAACGTGAAGTCTGCTGAGGCAGCCTTACTGTGGGAAACGACTGGTCTCTCAGTCATCCATGAGACAGACAGGGAGACAGGAAAGGTTATTTCAGTTTTGCCAGGAAATGTGTCTATATTGTGTATCTGTGTTTGTGTGCATGTGTGTCTTGACACCAGTCAGTGTATACAGGAAACCACAGAAAGCTAACATTTATCTCCAAAAATGAGGGAACGGTTTTCCTCCACCTGCCCGCCCAATACAGAGAAAATCACAAAGCACAGTGGTCAGACAAAATAACCAATGATTTCTACAGCCACCACTAACTTTGTAGGTCATATGTGTGTGTGTGAGTGTGTGTGTGTGTGTGTAAGAGAGACAAAGAGAAAGACAGACTGTGGTGCAACACTCTGTGAGTCATGGAGAGGCTGCAGGTGATTGGTCAGGAAGTGGTCATGTTATTATCTCTAATTTAGGGGTAATTGTGGAGCTGAGTTTACTGTACTGTATGTGTTGGTGTGTGTGTGTTTGTGCATGTACCTTTCTATGTGTCTGTGTTTGTGTTTAGATGTATGCAGATGCTAAATTACATCTGAGGTTTGGGTTTGCTGTGATTAAAAACAAAACAGAGTGAGCAGGGAGCTTTAGTGGGCCACACTGGGGATGACTGGATGTTGAGGATCCTGATTGTGTTTGGTGCGTCTCTGTCATCAACCAGCAGTCTGGAATGAAAACAGCCTCCACACCACTCTTTTATGTCTAGGCCTTTTGCCTTTCAAACCGAGTAAATAATTTTAGCCTTTCTCATTTGTTTGTCCAGTGATGTAGTCAAAAGAAAAATTAAACAGATTTTTTTGCATTCAAGGCAAACAGAGATGTTACAGCTTAATTTTATATCTCCATTTATTGTTTTGAACTTCAAATAAAAGCATTGTTGATTGTGGTACTTTAAATCTGCTTAAAGAGTGAGATATTTATTTAAAACATCAACAACTGTACCATATTTTCTGTAGTATAAGTCACACCAGTGTGTAAGTCCCAGGAACAAAAACAAATATGCTCTGGAGTTTATGTTGCAGCAGCTAAAAATGGCAAAAAAAAAGAAGGAAAAACATTTATAACGCTTCTGAAGGAATCTGCCAAGCCCAGAGTAATGCTGCATTCAAATCAAACAAGATTCACGTGTCAGATTCATGTCTGCCGCCTCTTTTTCAACACTCGCCAAATTTGCATCCACTGCCTCTTTGGACATGCATCAAATATGGTGTTCAGTGCTTGTCTAAAAATGTGTTAATTAACTTGATGCTCCAGACATGTGTGGGAGGAGCTACTGTCAAGTTTTTAGCCTTATCGCTGCATGGAAGCTTTGTCTGTAGATGTCATTTACAATGCACGGAAGCTGTAAAAAAAAAAAAAAGACTGACGGATCTATGGACGTTCAATTTTTTTTACGGCAATATTTACATTGTACTGGAGACCTGTTGTCCTCCATTGGTTTGAGAACAGAAAAAACAACAATAATAATAATGACTCGATGCAAATAAAAAGTTCAGAAGGAAAATGATCAGATTCTCCTCCGTGATTCTTCTTCTGGGTTGCTGCCAGTAGCACATACTGATGCACACACCTGCACTGCCCTCTAGGCGTCACGCTGAAACATTTTAATGTAGTTGTGCTGCATATCACTTCCACTAATGTTAACAACAACAATAATAACCTCTTAAAATGTTTATAACACTAAAAATGTTAATCATGAAGAAAATGTTTACTTTAATGTTTAAAAGAAACAAAAGGAAACAAAAACGTCAAGGTTCAGGACTGCATAATCTTCCACTGGACTACAAACAGACTACATATGTTTTCTTCTTCTTCTGTTTTGTTTTGATGGTAGTTTACTCCCCAAGTTAGGAGGATACAACACAAAATTTCACTTATTGTCATTCCATTGCATCCATGTCTGCTTCTCACATGCTTGTCAAACGGCCCTCTGCCCACTAGCTCTGTTCTCATTTACCCTCAGCAGGGATCTAACTGATTGCAGTCATTAGGATAAATATGCTCCTGTGATGCTGAACCCAAGTGGAGGCTGCTCACTGTGTCAGTGGATGTAATAAATGAGAGAGGAATGAGTTCAGAAGAAAGTCCACTCTCCGCCCCCCATCTTCTCCCTTATATGTGCATATTATCACCACTGACTGTACATGAGAATTGGACTGAGTGACCCCTCCCCCTGCCATTCAACAGAAAGTATTCCAAAAAGCAAATTTAATAGAGAAATAAGCAGCTGTTACTCTGTCATTCTACTTGTCTGAATAACTATTCTTGCTCTGATACCCATTTTGACATGTTCTTAACAATCCTATTTTATTATGATACTTTTGCTGTAGTTCAAATTATCCAAGTTATCAGATGCCTCAATAAAAGTAGTTGGAACTTGCTGGCCCCCTCATCCAACATTCAAGATGTTGGCAGATTTCGTGTGTCCCGCTTTCAAGTGGCAGGTGTGTGGCGTTCCAACAAGCTCACTCCTGACAGACTGGAGTGGTTATCAGAAACAATGACTCACATCAACTCAGACCAATCGCTGCTTACTGATGGCTACTGAATTGACTTCATTTGATTGGAGCAAAGAGATTTTAAAAATGTTAAATGCTAAATGATTGAAAAAAAGGAGAAAGGCCAGCCTCTATTGACTGGAGTCTCTGTGTCAGACCTTTGGAAACATCTCACCGGCCCTTTCAGCTCTTTTTGCTCTCTTCTTTTCACCCTTTTGCTCCACAGGGAGATTTCCAGTGAGCAGTGCAGAAAAGTTCATTGGAGCTTGATACGGTTTGAAGACCAAGAGATGGTTCCCAAACAACTGACAGGTGTGACATATATAGAAACACAATGTTCGTTTCTTATGGCTGTATATCAGCCGTAAGCTAAGTTAATTTTATAAATGAATAAAAATTGAGAGAGAAAAAACGCAGGAAAACTGTTTTCTCTGGCCAGTTTTTTTTTTGCTCAAAAGCTGCAAATTGTCGTGTACAATTCACCTAGTGAAACATTTTGATTAATTACAATCCAAAAGTGTGATTAATCTGATTATTTTTTTAATTGATTGACAGCACTAGTTTTAATCTGAATAAATAACAGAAAAAATTGAACAAACTGACCTTTCAGTCAGACGTCAAAACATTTTTTTGGAAGTTTTTTACTCCCAATTCCTCTTTTTCTTCCTGCTTTAATGACATCTTTCTTGAAGTAAAAGCTTTCTCCTTTTCAACTCTGTCACACAAAAATCTGTTACATTGATGTTGAGCACCCATAAAATATGCACAGTAATTGTGAAGCTCTCGATGTGAAGAGTACCCCGCCGTTCCCTCTCCCTCTTTTCCTGGCTGGCTCTCCATTCAGTCAGGAAAAGCCAGCCATGGTGTCATTGTAAAGCGACTGGTGGTGTGACCTCATGGAGCAGCGTGACACAGAGGTGGGGAGGGACTCGGAGGGTAATAGGGTGAGACGGGCTGTTGTCAAGTGACCCAACCCCACTTGGCACCACTCTGCCCTCCTCACCGTGCGTTTGGGACTTTCACTTTTCATCAGCTGTTTCTCGTCTCTTCAATTTGACCAAGTTTAGCCTCCATGAAGTTCTCTTCGTCGTGTGTTTTTGTCATTTTACCACCCTAAAACATATGGGACAAAATAAAGAACACAAACCCGACTGCACTAAGACTTCTTGTCTGTGCAGTACTCGCATAAAAGTATGCCTTACAAACAGGTATATGGAAACCAAGTAAACTCTGTCATCAAAAGTGATAAAGAACTGTAAATATATACATAGATTTTTTGACATTACAATGTGTCATTTTCCACATTTCTTTAAGTAGAAGTGATTCAGTTTTCCTTCATTTTAACAGGGTTTTTGAGCTTTATACTTTCATGATCAAATGTGGTTAGACGTGTGTGTGCGTATGTGTGTGCGTGTGTGTTGTCAGAGCAGTGTGCTGTTGAGCAATCCAGCCAGAGGAGCCC